>QRFJ01005580.1:0-83363 GCA_006176705.1 Cocos nucifera
TTGAGTTGGGCGCAGGGTCTTATTTATAGACTATGCGTGATCCAACTCCTCTTCTTCCCAACCAATCACAACCCTTTGTGAAATCAGATCTAAATCTGATTGGTGGGAATAGAGTCCCCTGGATTCCTCCTTAGAGGGTGCCTAAGACCAGTCAAAGTTGGTTCTTAGGAGAACTCTAATTGGAATCCAAAAAGGAGATGGAGTCCCTTGTCCAACAGGGACTCCTAGGCGCCTCCAACTTGGGCACACGCCAAGGGTGGCGTGCGCCCTCCTCCTTGCCAGGTTCTGGCAGGGGGACAAGCCCCCACCAGCACTCCAATAGGTGCATGACATGTGGACAAAAGTCAAAGTGTCAATGGTCAACATTTGACCAGTCAAAGGTCAGACTTTTGACCAAAGTCAAAGAACGAAGAAATGGCAGGTGACCAAAAATGGCAGGTAATGTCTTACAAAATAAGACAACCTTTTCTGACTTGGACAACCTCCAGTCAGACCATATGAAGGCCTCTGATTGAGCACAAACTCCTTTGGCTCAGTCAGGACAACTTATTTATGATAGTAAAAGAAGAACGTTAGGTTCAATCGAGTGCTAGCACGATTTTCTTGAACCTAATTGAATCTCATTCAGATCAATTGAACTAGATCAGTTCAATTGATGATCACCAGATTCAAACCCTTGTTTGTGTGACCCAGTTAGGTTCAGTTCTGTATGGTAATGGGATATGTCATGATCTCTATCATCGACATCATCGAAACTCCTTTCGATGGATCAGAACTCTTCTGATTCGAACAGCTAGAATGATCGATCATCTAAATCATTCTAATTGCTCCCAAAATCCACCAGTGACACCTAGCAGTATATGGTGGCAACCCATCAGAGCTGAATGCGAACCTCTTGGTGCAGCTACCTGTGTGATTAAGTTCTTCTATCTTGAGCCCCGATCAGATTAGGGTTAAGGTGAACTCGTCAAACCCTAGTCTTCTGTCATATGATGTAATCATTCGATTCAAGTCCGATGTGAAAATCTAAATAGAAACTCTTTCTATTATTTCACTCTGCCATGGCCATGGGCTTCTGGACTTGATTCTCATGATCATCATAGGGCTGCTCCTCTACCACCGAGGTAGATAGATTCCATCTTGATGCATCCAGTTCCTACAATGAACATGCTATAGCCAACATACACCTCAGGGTTCCATATGGCTAGGAGACCGAGTAATGGTGTAGTCAAACTATAACACCCTCAAGGTGAACTGCCGATGCACCTCAGGTCAAAGAACCAGACACACTACTGCAGCATCGAGTCAGTCATTGACGAGAAGGTAGACTTCCTAATGACTACTCGAGGTGGTCACGCTCAGTGCCCTCGTTCTCTAACGAGTACCTGTACTCTCGCTCCGGTGTCTCCACACCGTAGACTCAAGACTCATCTACTAAAGAGAAGCGATTGTACACCAACCTTCCGGATCAATCACCATCCTCGTGATGATCCTATGGTCGGGAGCATTTTATGAGTTAATAATGATTATTCATGTCTTAAATTTTCAACTCTTGAAAATATGAATTATCATTACCATTAACTCAAAGGATGTATCACAGACACTAAATACACATATGTGATAGAAAATAACCCATTTTATTGATTATAGTCAAAATTATAATTTTGCCCCTAGAAGTGTATTACAAGTGTCAGCCAATTCTGGCTTCTAGGGCACATATATCTAACAATCTCCCACTTGTCCTAAAGCCAATTGGCTACAAGTCTAAGTCCCATCTTCTCAAGGTGGGCTTCGATCTTCTGCTGGCCCAACGGCTTTGTAAGTGGGTCTGCCACATTATCTGTGGAGTTGACTCTCTTGACCTCGACGTAACCCTTCTCGAGGTAATCGCGGATGAGGTGGTATCGCCGCTCAATGTGCTTGGATTTCTGGTGAGACCTCGGCTCCTTAGCAAGGGCTATGGCGCCATTGTTGTCGCAGTATAGAGGAATGGCATCTGATGGCATTACTCCAATTTCTGCAGCAAACTTCTTGTACCAGAATGCTTCCTTCGCAGCCTCTGATGCAGCGATATATTCTGCTTCCATGGTGGAATCTGCTATCACAGTTTGCTTGGAACTCTTCCAGCTGACAGCACCACCATTGCACACAAACAGACTCCCAGATGTCGACTTTCGATCATCTATATCGGACATGAAATCCGAGTCTGTGTATCCCTGGACTTGGAGTTCTCCGTTACCAAAGACCAACATCATATCCTTAGTTCTTCTCAAGTACTTAAGGATACATTTCACAGAAGTCCAGTGTTCTTCACCTGGATTTGACTGATATCTGCTTGTGACACTCACAGCATGGGCTATATCAGGTCGTGTACATAGCATGGCATACATGAGGCTCCCTATTGCAGAAGCATAAGGGATCTTGCTCATGCGTTCTATTTCCTCAGGTGTGCTAGGGCACATCTTCTTGGAAAGATGAATACCATGTCTGAAGGGTATTAATCCCCTCTTAGAGTTTTCCATACTAAACCTCTTTAGTACTTCCTCTATGTACATCTTCTGTGAAAGTCCTAGCATCCTATTCGGTCTATCCCTATAGACCTTAATTCCTAGAATAAAGGATGCTTCACCTAGGTCTTTCATGGAGAATTCCTTGGACAACCATATTTTGACTGTCGTCAACATGGGAATATCATTCCCAATAAGGAGGATGTCATCCACGTACAATACGAGGAAGACAACAGCGCTCCCACTGACCTTTTTGAAAACACATGGTTCCTCTTCATTTTTGATGAAACCAAACTTTTTGATCACATCATTGAAATGAGTGTTCCAGCTCCGAGATGCTTGCTTAAGTCCATATATGGACCTTTGCAGCTTGCAAACCTTGTGATCAGTATCACTGGATGTGAAACCTAGCGGCTGTTCCATATAGATATCTTCCTCAAGATATCCATTTAAGAATGCCATTTTCACGTCCATTTGCCATATTTCATAATCGAAATAGGCTGCAACGGCAAGCAATGTGCGGATGGATTTTAGCATAGCCACTGGGAAAAGGTATCCTGATAGTCAATGCCTTCGCGTTGACTATAACCTTTTGCCACTAGTCTAGCCTTGAATGTCTCCACATTCCCATCTGCACCAATCTTTCTCTTGAAGATCCATTTACACCCAATAGGTACTATACCTTCTGGTGGATCTACCAAGGTCCAGACTTGGTTTGAGTGCATCGAGTCAATTTCTGACTGCATTGCCTCTAGCCATTTCTCGGAGTCGATATCTGATATCGCCTCGTTGTAGGTTTTGGGATCATCACCATGAGCACCATTACCTACGAGGAACATTTTCTCTACTTCCTCTGAAATAATACCTAAGTATCTTTCAGGGGGATGGAAAACTCTTTCCGATCTACGAGGTGGAGGAGGTAGTGTTCTTATTGGCTCAACCTGATTTGGTTCCAATTGGTCCTTAGCTCGTTGTACTTGTGAGACTTTCTCATCAAGCTTAATCTGCTTTCCAATGCCGCTATCTTGAATAAACTATTTTTCAAGAAAGATGGCATGTCGACTCACAATCACATTGTGGTCTTCTGGAATGTAGAAATAGTATCCTAATGACTCTTTAGGATATCCTATGAATCGAGCTCTGAAAGGACCTAAACTCTAACTTGTCCGCTTGTTGTCTTTTGACATGAGCCGGACAACCCCAAATTCTGAGATGACTCAGACTTGGTTTCTTACCGTGCCATATCTCATACGGTGTGGTAGGAACGGTTTTAGAGGGAACCCTATTCAGTAGATAAATTGAAGTTAACAATGAGTGTCCCCAAAGAAAATCAGGGAGGTCTGTGAAGCTCATCATGGATCGGAACCATATCCAATAGAGTCCGATTTCTCCATTCTGAAACCCGTTGAGTTGAGGTGTTCCTGGTGGAGTCCATTGAGAGACTATGCCATTTTTCTTGAGATAGTCTAGGAATTCCGGCTAAGGTATTCACCTCCTCGATCTGATCGAAGAACCTTAATGGGTTTTTCAGTTTGTTTTTCTACTTCATGTCTGAATTCTTTGAACTTTTCAAAAGCTTCAGACTTGTGTCTCATAAGATACACATACCCATACCTAGACAGATCATCGGTAAAGGTAATGAAGTAGACAAAATTGCCTCTAGCCGGCACATCAAATGGGCCGCACACATCAGTATGTACTAGGGCAAGGAGATCTGTGGCCCTTTCCCCATGTCCTAACAAAAGGGAGTTTAGTCATTTTGCCTTGAAGACAAGATTCACAAGTTGGATATGACTCGAAAGTCAATGGACTCAATAGCCCATTTTTCTCCAATTTGTTGATCCTATCTTCTGCTATATGACCTAATCTCAGGTGCCATAGATATCTATCATTTGGACTATCCCTAGGTCGTTTGGCATTCACGTTTTGCTCGATAGTTAGAATAGGTACATCAATATGTAGCTGATAAAGACCATTAATAAGGAAAACCATTTGCAATTTTATTTCTTTCATAAAGAATGTTACAATGGTCCTTAAAGAAGGTAATCACATAGCCTTCTAGTGCTAAGCATGAAACAGAAATCAAATTCCTGCTAGCTGCAGGCACATAATAACAGTCTTTCAAAACTAAGTCTAAACCAGATGGTAATCGAAGAGGGTATGTTCCCACCGGCTACTGCAGCAACTCTTGCTCCATTACCGATGCGTAGGATCATGTCTCCATCCCTCAGCCTCCTGCTATCCTCAAGACCCTGCATGGAAGTGCACAGATGAGCACTAGAACCAGAGTCAAGCACCCAACTGGATGCAGAAGAAATCCGTAAGGTTAGACTCAATAACGAGCATACCTCCAGAAGGACCTTCCTTCTTGTTCTTCAGGGTGGCCAGGTAAGTAGGGCAGTTCCGCTTCCAATGGCCGTCGCTGTTGCAATGGAAACACTTTCCTTTGACATCGGCCTTTCTTCTTCGGCTCTGCCTTCTTCTTCTTTGATCCTTCCACCTTCTTGCTTTTTCACAGACTTCTTTTTCTTTCCATAAGACTTTCTTTTGGAAGAAGTCCATTCCATAGCAAGAACTGAGCCTTTAGAACCTTTCATAGAAAGCTCAGCGGTGAACCAGCATATTCATTAATTCGGCCAAGGAATTTTGAAGTTTATGCATGTGGTAATTCATGATGAATTGCCCATATGCATCAGTCAAGGATTGCAGAATAATATCATTCTGCAGATCCAAGTCTAACTTCACACCGAGCTTCTCAAGCTCTTCCATGTCCTTGATCATCATCAGACAGTGATCTTGGACTGACTGCCCATCACGCATCTTAGCCTTAAAAAGTCATTTCGTGACTTGATATTTGGCTGCGCGACTCTGTTCACCAAACATCTCCTGCAGGTGAGCCAACATTTGGCGAGCAGTCCCGATATCTTCATGTTGGCGCTGGAGCTCATCAGACATCGAGCCCAACATGTAATATCTGGCCTTATTATCTTCGTCTATCCATTTTTTCAGAGACGCTCTCTGTTCAGTGGATGGATGGGCTGGTAAGGTGGGAGGGTCCTGGTCCAATACATGGGTTAACTTCTCGAAACCCAAAATAATTTTGTAGTTCCTGAGCCAATCTTTATAATTGGGTCCGGTCAGTCTATGTGTGTCCAGGATACGTGCTAATGGGTTGGACGCAGACATTTTTCCTGTAGAGAGTCAAAGATTCTAGTTAGATACTATAATTATGACTTGACCAATTTATTTAGGGATTTTATTTTTAAACAAATTAGCTCCCACTATTTTCTCGGATCCCTACACTCCCTCTGTAGAGATGCGAAAATCTCCATGATTAATGATTTCTAGTGGGTGGTGCGGTCTCACCAACTGACTCATCACCTCACCTAACAGTTATTGGTGATGGGTTAGCCAATGAGTGAACAACTCTTGTTCAATGATTCTCTAATCATGGTGCACCCAAACTTGGTCTCTAATTCATGAATCTCACCGTATCCAGAATATTGATCCACTCCTTAGTTAAGTCAGACCCACCATTTGCATAGACTGGATTCCTAATTGAGTCTCTCACCGTATCCAAATATTGAGCCCAACTCATCCTCCAGCCCATAGCATCCAATGCCTAATAGACATGGTTGCATCTTTCCGGTGCAACTGAGCCACTGTATCCAGCCGAGAACAATCAACCCCGGGAAGGGCCCGCACATCTACAATGGTGGAAGACCTCAGACTTAATCTTTTCTTAGGGAGAATTGATTCAGGTCTCATTAAACTAGACTTGTCATAGTCATAACAATTATGACTAACCTAGTGGCATGGGTTAGCTCGGATTATTGACCACCTCAGATCAGAACTGTGTCAACAGATATGGCCAGGTAAGTGAGATCGGTGGAAGGAATATGCCATTAACTCGTACAAGAATGCATTCAGGTCGAGTAGCTTCCAATTAAAAACCAGTCGGTCGTATGTGCCAAACTTACCTTAGACACCAAATTGTTGAGTCAGAACCAATTGGGTTAGCCTACAATCCAGACTCTAACCTCTGAGCCTAATTAGGTCTTGCTTGATCGTGACTCGATCTTGACCCAGACTTAATCCTATTAGGCTGGTCAATTTAAGCATTGTTGATCCCATCTAACCAACTCTTGATTCGGTTTGATCAACCGCTTAGACCTAATTGAGCTACCCAAGCCCGAACCCAGTATTATGAATATGTCTTAGATCTGAAATTCTCAATTTTAGACCTAATTAATATTCCATAATCTTAATTCTTAATTAAGTAGGGTTCATAAACAAAATATGCACAATAAATCCTAGGGTTTCAGGATCTAGGGTTTTGCAGAAAGTAAGTTTTGGGTTTCTGATTAAGGACGAACACGCAGCACCCCTACACATCATAAGAACACCCCATCGAATGGGAAAGAGAGGGCCTTTAAACCCTTCTTCATTCTTATGACCGGACGGCCAAGAGGAACGCCTTAATCAGGAACATGTAATACTACAAAACAGTTTTAGATCTATATCATATATCTCATATACAAATTAGATCTAATCATGGCATATTTTGCATACATCTCATGTATCAAATCATGCATATTTTCAGATCTAAATTATCTCATAATAATCTAAAAAATTAGATTTAAATTGATCTAATCAAAATAAATTCTAATCTAGATAATTATGTAGAACTATTCTACAACTAGTCTAGACATGCATCAATCATATCTCATATGATGTTAAAATTAAATAATTTTTATTTGCTATTTTTTAGATGTTATTATAATAATTATAATATCAAAAAATAGTAAATAAATAGATCTAAAATATGATTTAATCAAATTAAATTGAAAACATGCAAGACTATTCTATAGAACTATTCTATTTTAGAACTAGTCATGCATATTTTCTAATCTTAGATCCAAATCATTTAATTTTAATTTTTTCTAATTTTAGATCTGATCACATCTCATGTGACATCTGAAATCACT
Organism: Cocos nucifera; assembly: GCA_006176705.1. Lineage (NCBI taxonomy): Eukaryota > Viridiplantae > Streptophyta > Magnoliopsida > Arecales > Arecaceae > Cocos > Cocos nucifera. The sequence continues at coordinate 7,496 of QRFJ01005580.1, forward strand.
TATTTTTTAATTAAAATAAATTTAAAATTAGATCTAAATATTTTAGAACCTTGGCTCTGATATCAGTTGAAGAAAAATCTCATATGATATCTAAAATCACTTATTTTTTGATTAAAATAAATTTAAAATTAGATCTAAATATTTTAGAACCTTGGCTCTGATACCAGTTGAAGAAAAATCCTGATTTTCTAGATCAGATTCATTCAAATCTGATCGAATCGAGACATATATTTCAAAAATTTTTTTCTTTAATCCAGATCAGATCTAAGATATTTCAGATCTGATATTTATTATTTTAATAATTAAAATAAATTTAGATAAATTAAATTAAATTTAATTTACCTTAACATAGGGTAATCCTATTACCTATTGATGATCCTATAAGCAGCGGAAGGTACTGGATCTAGCCACGCAAGTGCCTGGCCTCTATCGGTATCCACTCGGGCTAGATCTAAAGATCCTCTTCTTCTCTATCACATCTCCAAAAATTAGATCTGAATCTGATTTGGAGGATCTTCAAAATACCTTTCGAAGATCAGCAGTTGTCCTTTGCAGCAGCGCAGCCTTCTAGCTTTCTATCATCTTTCTCTCATCTAGATTGCACCAACTTGGATCCCAAACTACTTTGGGCATGGAGAGGAGAGGAAGAAAATGGTCTTGGCATGGAGGAGGAGGAGAGAGGCAGCCTTGGGGCATGAGGAATTTTCAATGCTCTTTGGGTTGGGTGCAGGGTCTTATTTATAGACTATGCGTGATCCAACTCCTCTTCTTCCCAACCAATCATAACCCTTTGTGAAATAAGATCTAAATCTGATTAGTGGGAATAGAGTCCCTTGAATTCTCCCTTAGATGGCACCTAAAACCAATCAAACTTGATTCTTAGAAGAAGTCTAATCGGAATCCAAAAAGGAGATCGAGTCCCTATTCAACAGGGACTCTCGGGCACCTCCAGCTTGGGCACACGCCAAGGGTGGCGTGCGCCCTCCTCCTTGCCAAGTTCTGGCAGGGGGACAAGCCCCCACCAGCTCTCTAATAGGTACTCTTTCTATTAGATACTCTTTCTATTATTTCACTCTACCATGGCCATGGGCTTCTAGACTTGATTCTTATGATCATCATAACCACTCCATCTTGATGCAATCCAGGAACATGGAAGGGATCAAGTTCATTCAGATCTGATCGGATCAAGAGATATATTTCAAAAAATTTTTTCTTTGATCAAATCAGATCTTGGATATGTTTCAGATCTGATTCTTATTATTTTAATAATTAAAATAAATTTAGATAAATTAAATCAAATTTAATTTACCTTGAAGTGGGTAATCCTATTACCCATTGATGATCCTGTAAGCAGCGGAAGGTTCTGGATCTAGCCACGCAAGTGCCTGGCCTCTACCGGTATCCACTCGGGCTTGGATCTGGAGATCCTCTTCTTCTCTATCACATCTCCAAAAATTAGATCTGGATCTGATCTGGAGGATCTTCAAAACTCCTTTCGAAGATCAGCAGTCGTCCTTTGCAGCAGTGCAGCCTTCTAGCTTTCAGTCGCCTTTCTCTTGATCTGGATCGCACCAACCAAGGTCCAAAACACTTTTGGATGTGGAGAGGAGAGGGAGAAGGTGGTTTGGCATGGAGGAAGGAGGGGAGAGGCAGCCTTGGGGCATGTGGGAATTGAATTCTTTCAATCATAATTTGAGTTGGGCGCAGGGTCTTATTTATAGACTATCTGTGATCCAACTCCTCTTCTTCCCAACCAATCACAACCCTTTGTGAAATCAGATCTAAATCTGATTGGTGGGAATAGAGTCCCCTGGATTCCTCCTTAGAGGGTGCCTAAGACCAGTCAAAGTTGGTTCTTAGGAGAACTCTAATTGGAATCCAAAAAGGAGATGGAGTCCCTTGTCCAACAAGGACTCCTAGGCGCCTCCAACTTGGGCACACGCCAAGGGTGGCGTGCGCCCTCCTCCTTGCCAGGTTCTGGCAGGGGGACAGGCCCCCACCAGCTCTCCAATAGGTGCATGATGACATGTGGTCAAAAGTCAAAGTGTCAATGGTCAACATTTGACCAGTCAAAGGTAGACTTTTGACCAAAGTCAAAGAACAAGAAATGGCAGGTGACCAAAAATGGCAGGTAATGTCTTACAAAATAAGACAACCTTTTCTGACTTGGACAACCTCCAGTCAGACCATATGAAGGCCTCTGATTGAGCACAAACTCCTTTGGCTCAGTCAGGACAACTTATTTATGATAGTAAAAGAAGAACGTTAGGTTCAATCGAGTGCTAGCACGATTTTCCTTGAACCTAATTGAATCTCATTCAGATCAATTGAACTAGATCAGTTCAATTGATGATCACCAGATTCAAACCCTTGTTTGTGTGACCCAGTTAGGTTCAGTTCTGTATGGTAATGGGATATGTCATGATCTCTATCATCGACATCATCGAAACTCCTTTCGATGGATCAGAACTCTTCTGATTCGAACAGCTAGAATGATCGATCATCTAAATCATTCTAATTGCTCCCAAAATCCACCAGTGACACCTAGCAGTATATGGTGGCAACCCATCAGAGCTGAATGCGAACCTCTTGGTGCAGCTACCTGTGTGATTAAGTTCTTCTATCTTGAGCCCCGATCAGATTAGGGTTAAGGTGAACTCGTCAAACCCTAGTCTCTGTCATATGATGTAATCATTCGATTCGAGTCCAATGTGAAAATCTAAATAGAAACTCTTTCTATTATTTCACTCTACCATGGCCATGGGCTTCTGGACTTGATTCTCATGATCATCATAGGGCTGCTCCTCTACCACCGAGGTAGATAGATTCCATCTTGATGCATCCAGTTCCTACAATGAACATGCTATAGCCAACATACACCTCAGGGTTCCATATGGCTAGGAGACCGAGTAATGGTGTAGTCAAACTATAACACCCTCAAGGTGAACTGCCGATGCATCCTCAGGTCAAAGAACCAGACACACTACTGCAGCATCGAGTCAGTCATTGACGAGAAGGTAGACTCCCTAATGACTACTCGAGGTGGTCACGCTCAGTGCCCTCGTTCTCTAACGAGTACCTGTACTCTCGCTCCGGTGTCTCCACACCGTAGACTCAAGACTCATCTACTAAAGAGAAGCGATTGTACACCAACCTTCCGGATCAATCACCATCCTCGTGATGATCCTATGGTCGGGAGCATTTTATGAGTTAATAATGATTATTCATGTCTTAAATTTTCAACTCTTGAAAATATGAATTATCATTACCATTAACTCAAAGGATGTATCACAGACACTAAATACACATATGTGATAGAAAATAACCCATTTTATTGATATTAGTCAAAATTATAATTTTGCCCCTAGAAGTGTATTACAAGTGTCAGCCAATTCTGGCTTCTAGGGCACATATATCTAACAATCTCCCACTTGTCCTAAAGCCAATTGGCTACAAGTCTAAGTCCCATCTTCTCAAGGTGGGCTTCGATCTTCTGTTGGCCCAACGGCTTTGTAAGTGGGTCTGCCACATTATCTGTGGAGTTGACTCTCTTGACCTCGACGTAACCCTTCTCGAGGTAATCGCGGATGAGGTGGTATCGCCGCTCAATGTGCTTGGATTTCTGGTGAGACCTCGGCTCCTTAGCAAGGGCTATGGCGCCATTGTTGTCGCAGTATAGAGGAATGGCATCTGATGGCATTACTCCGAATTTCTGCAGCAAACTTCTTGTACCAGAATGCTTCCTTTGCAGCCTCTGATGCAGCGATATATTCTGCTTCCATGGTGGAATCTGCTATCACGATTTGCTTGGAACTCTTCCAGCTGACAGCACCACCATTGCACACAAACAGACTTCCAGATGTCGACTTTCGATCATCTATATCGGACATGAAATCCGAGTCTGTGTATCCCTGGACTTGGAGTTCTCCATTACCAAAGACCAACATCATATCCTTAGTTCTTCTCAAGTACTTAAGGATACATTTCACAGAAGTCTAGTGTTCTTCACCTGGATTTGACTGATATCTGCTTGTGACACTCACAGCATGGGCTATATCAGGTCGTGTACATAGCATGGCATACATGAGGCTCCCTATTGCAGAAGCATAAGGGATCTTGCTCATGCGTTCTATTTCCTCAGGTGTGCTAGGGGCACATCTTCTTGGAAAGATGAATACCATGTCTGAAGGGTATTAATCCCCTCTTAGAGTTTTCCATACTAAACCTCTTTAGTACTTCCTCTATGTACATCTTCTGTGAAAGTCCTAGCATCCTATTCGGTCTATCCCTATAGACCTTAATTCCTAGAATAAAGGATGCTTCACCTAGGTCTTTCATGGAGAATTCCTTGGACAACCATAATTTGACTGATGTCAACATGGGAATATCATTCCCAATAAGGAGGATGTCATCCACGTACAATACGAGGAAGACAACAGCGCTCCCACTGACCTTTTTGAAAACACATGGTTCCTCTTCATTTTTGATGAAACCAAACTTTTTGATCACATCATTGAAACGAGTGTTCCAGCTCCGAGATGCTTGCTTAAGTCCATATATGGACCTTTGCAGCTTGCAAACCTTGTGATCAGTATCACTGGATGTGAAACCTAGCGGCTGTTCCATATAGATATCTTCCTCAAGATATCCATTTAAGAATGCCGTTTTCACGTCCATTTGCCATATTTCATAATCGAAATAGGCTGCAACGGCAAGCAATGTGCGGATGGATTTTAGCATAGCCACTGGGAAAAAGGTATCCTGATAGTCAATGCCTTCGCGTTGACTATAACCTTTTGCCACTAGTCTAGCCTTGAATGTCTCCACATTTCCCATCTGCACCAATCTTTCTCTTGAAGATCCATTTACACCCAATAGGTACTATACCTTCTGGTGGATCTACCAAGGTCCAGACTTGGTTTGAGTGCATCGAGTCAATTTCTGACTGCATTGCCTCTAGCCATTTCTCGGAGTCGATATCTGATATCGCCTCGTTGTAGGTTTTGGGATCATCACCATGAGCACCATTACCTATGAGGAACATTTTCCTCTACTTCCTCTGAAATAATACCTAAGTATCTTTCAGGGGGACGGAAAACTCTTTCCGATCTACGAGGTGGAGGAGGTAGTGTTCTTATTGGCTCAACCTGATTTGGTTCCAATTGGTCCTTAGCTCGTTGTACTTGTGAGACTTTCTCATCAAGCTTAATCTGCTTTTCCAATGCCGCTATCTTGAATAAACTATTTTTCAAGAAAGATGGCATGTCGACTCACAATCACATTGTGGTCTTCTGGAATGTAGAAATAGTATCCTAATGACTCTTTAGGATATCCTATGAATCGAGCTCTAAAGGACCTAAACTCTAACTTGTCCGCTTGTTGTCTTTTGACATGAGCCGGACAACCCCAAATTCTGAGATGACTCAGACTTGGTTTCTTACCGTGCCATATCTCATACGGTGTGGTAGGAACGGTTTTAGAGGGAACCCTATTCAGTAGATAAATTGAAGTTAACAATGAGTGTCCCCAAAGAAAATCAGGGAGGTCTGTGAAGCTCATCATGGATCGAACCATATCCAATAGAGTCCGATTTCTCCATTCTGAAACCCCGTTGAGTTGAGGTGTTCCTGGTGGAGTCCATTGAGAGACTATGCCATTTTCCTTGAGATAGTCTAGGAATTCCGGCTAAGGTATTCACCTCCTCGATCTGATCGAAGAACCTTAATGGGTTTTCCAGTTTGTTTTTCTACTTCATGTCTGAATTCTTTGAACTTTTCAAAAGCTTCAGACTTGTGTCTCATAAGATACACATACCCATACCTAGACAGATCATCGGTAAAGGTAATGAAGTAGACAAAATTGCCTCTAGCCGGCACATCAAATGGGCCGCACACATCAGTATGTACTAGGGCAAGGAGATCTGTGGCCCTCTCCCCATGTCCAACAAAAGGGAGTTTAGTCATTTTGCCTTGAAGACAAGATTCACAAGTTGGATATGACTCGAAAGTCAATGGACTCAATAGCCCATTTTTCTCCAATTTGTTGATCCTATCTTCTGCTATATGACCTAATCTCAGGTGCCATAGATATCTGTCGTTTGGACTATCCCTAGGTCGTTTGGCATTCACGTTTTGCTCGAATAAATGAGCATAACCTCCAGAAGGACACATTCCTTCTTGTTCTTCAGGGTGGCCAGGTAAGTAGGGCAGTTCCGCTTCCAATGGCCGTCGCTGTTGCAATGGAAACACTTTCCTTTGCCATCGGCCTTTCTTCTTCGGCTTCTGCCTTCTTCTTCTTTGATCCTTCCACCTTTTGCTTTTTCACAGACTTCTTTTTCTTTCCATAAGACTTTCTTTTGGAAGAAGTCCGTTCCATAGCAAGAACTGAGCCTTTAGAACCTTTCATAGAAAGCTCAGCGGTAACCAGCATATTCATTAATTCGGCCAAGGAATTTTGAAGTTTATGCATGTGGTAATTCATGATGAATTGCCCATATGCATCAGTCAAGGATTGCAGAATAATATCGTTCTGCAGGTCCAAGTCTAACTTCACACCGAGCTTCTCAAGCTCTTCCATGTCCTTGATCATTGTCAGACAGTGATCTTGGACTGACTGCCCATCACGCATCTTAGCCTTAAAAAGTCATTTCGTGACTTGATATTTGGCTGCGCGACTCTGTTCACCAAACATCTCCTGCAGGTGAGCCAACATTTGGCGAGCAGTCCCGATATCTTCATGTTGGCGCTGGAGCTCATCAGACATCGAGCCCAACATGTAATATCTGGCCTTATTATCTTCGTCTAATCCATTTTTTCCAGAGACGCTCTCTGTTCAGTGGATGGACGGGCTGGTAAGGTGGGAGGGTCCTGGTCCAAAACATGGGTTAACTTCTCGAAACCCAAAATAATTTTGTAGTTCCTGAGCCAATCTTTATAATTGGGTCCAGTCAGTCTATGTGTGTCCAGGATACGTGCCAATGGGTTGGACGCAGACATTTTCCTGTAGAGAGTCAAAGATTCTAGTTAGATACTGTAATTTTGACTTGACCAATTTGTTTAGGGATTTTATTTTTAAACAAATTAGCTCCCACTATTTTCTCGGATCCCTACACTCCCTCTGTAGAGATGCAAAAATCTCCATGATTAATGATTTCTAGTGGGTGGTGCGGTCTCACCAACTGACTCATCACCTCACCTAACAGTTATTGGTGATGGGTTAGCCAATGAGTGAACAACTCTTGTTCAATGATTCTCTAATCATGGTGCACCCAAACTTGGTCTCTAATTCATGAATCTCACCGTATCCGAAATATTGATCCACTCCTTAGTTAAGTCAGACCCACCATTTGCATAGACTGGGTTCCTAATTGAGTCTCTCACCGTATCCAAATATTGAGCCCAACTCATCCTCCAGCCCATAGCATCCAATGCCTAATAGACATGGTTGCATCTTTTCCGGTGCAACTGAGCCACTGTATCCAGCCGAGAACAATCAACCCCGGGAAGGGCCCGCACATCTACAATGGTGGAAGACCTCAGACTTAATCTTTTCTTAGGGAGAATTGATTCAGGTCTCATTAAACTAGACTTGGCATTAGTCATAACAATTATGACTAACCTAGTGGCATGGGTTAGCTCGGATTATTGACCACCTCAGATCAGAACTGTGTCAACAGATATGGCCAGGTAAGTGAGACCGGTGGAAGGAATATGCCATTAACTCGTACAAGAATGCATTCAGGTCGAGTAGCTTCCAATTAAAAACCAGTCGGTCGTATGTGCCAAACTTACCTTAGACACCAAATTGTTGAGTCCAGAACCAATTGGGTTAGCCTACAATCCAGACTCTAACCTCTGAGCCTAATTAGGTCTTGCTTGATCGTGACTCGATCTTGACCCAGACTTAATCCTATTAGGCTGGTCAATTTAAGCATTGTTGATCCCATCTAACCAACTCTTGATTCGGTTTGATCAACCGCTTAGACCTAATTGAGCTACCCAAGCCCGAACCCAGTATTATGAATATGTCTTAGATCTAAAATTCTCAATTTTAGACCTAATTAATATTTCCATAAACTTAATTCTTAATTAAGTAGGGTTCATAAACAAAATATGCACAATAAATCCTAGGGTTTCAGGATCTAGGGTTTTGCAGAAAGTAAGTTTTGGGTTTCTGATTAAGGACGAACACGCAGCACCCCTACACATCATAAGAACACCCCATCGAATGGGAAGAGAGGGCCTTTAAATCCTTCTTCGTTCTTATGACCGGACGGCCAAGAGGAACGCCTTAATCAGGAACATGCAATACTACAAAACAGTTTTAGATCTATATCATATATCTCATATACAAATTAGATCTAATCATGGCATATTTTGCATACATCTCATGTATCGAATCATGCATATTTTCAGATCTAAATTATCTCATAATAATCTAAAAAATTAGATTTAAATTGATCTAATCAAAATAAATTCTAATCTAGATAATTATGTAGAACTATTCTACAACTAGTCTAGACATGCATCAATCATATCTCATATGATATTTAAAATTAAATAATTTTTATTTGCTATTTTTTAGATGTTATTATAACCATTATAATATCAAAAAATAGTAAATAAATAGATCTAAAATATGATTTAATCAGATTAAATCAAAACATGCAAGACTATTCTATAGAACTATTCTATTTTAGAACTAGTCATGCATATTTTCTAATCTTAGATCCAAATCATTTAATTTTAATTTTTTCTGATTTCAGATCTGATCACATCTCATGTGACATCTGAAATCACTTATTTTCTAATTAAAATAAATTTAAAATTAGATCTAAATAATTTTAGAACCTTGGCTCTGATACCAGTTGAAGGAAAATCCTGATTTTTCCGGACCAGGTTCGTTCAGATCTGATCAGATCAAGAGATATATTTCAAAAATTTTTTTCTTTGATCTAATCAGATCTTGAAATATTTTAGATCTAATTCTTATTATTTTAATAATTAAAATAAAATTAAGATAAATTAAATCAAATTTAATTTACCTTGATTTGGGTAATCCTATTACCCATTGATGATCCTGTAAGCAGCGGAAGGTTCTGGATCTAGCCACGCAAGTGCCTGGCCTCTACCGGTATCCACTCAGGCTTGGATCTAGGAGATCCTCTTCTTCTCTATCACATCTCCAAAAATTAGATCTGGATCTGATCTGGAGGATCTTCAAAACTCCTTTTGAAGATCAGCAGTCGTCCTTTGCAGCAGCGCAGCCTTCTAGCTTTTGATCGCCTTTCTCTTGATCTGGAATCGCACCAACCAAGGTCCAAAACTCCTTTTGGACGTGGAGAGGAGAGGGAGAAGGTGGGTTTGGCATGGAGGAAGGAGGGGAGAGGCAGCCTTGGGGCATGGGAAATTAAATTCTTTCAATCATTAATTTGAGTTGGGCGCAGGGTCTTATTTATAGACTAAGCTGTGATCCAACTCCTCTTCTTCCCAACCAATCACAACCCTTTGTGAAATCAGATCTAAATCTGATTGGTGGGAATAGAGTCCCCTGGATTCCTCCTTAGAGGGTGCCTAAGACCAGTCAAAGTTGGTTCTTAGGAGAACTCTAATTGGAATCCAAAAAGGAGATGGAGTCCCTTGTCCAACAAGGACTCCTAGGCGCCTCCAACTTGGGCACACGCCAAGGGTGGCGTGCGCCCTCCTCCTTGCCAGGTTCTGGCAGGGGGACAGGCCCCCACCAGCTCTCCAATAGGTGCATGACATGTGGTCAAAAGTCAAAGTGTCAATGGTCAACGTTTGACCAGTCAAAGGTAGACTTTTGACCAAAGTCAAAGAACAAGAAATGGCAGGTGACCAAAAATGGCAGGTAATGTCTTACAAAATAAGACAACCTTTTCTGACTTGGACAACCTCCAGTCAGACCATATGAAGGCCTCTGATTGAGCACAAACTCCTTTGGCTCAGTCAGGACAACTTATTTATGATAGTAAAAGAAGAACGTTAGGTTCAATCGAGTGCTAGCACGATTTTCCTTGAACCTAATTGAATCTCATTCAGATCAATTGAACTAGATCAGTTCAATTGATGATCACCAGATTCAAACCCTTGTTTGTGTGACCCAGTTAGGTTCAGTTCTGTATGGTAATGGGATATGTCATGATCTCTATCATCGACATCATCGAAACTCCTTTCGATGGATCAGAACTCTTCTGATTCGAACAGCTAGAATGATCGATCATCTAAATCATTCTAATTGCTCCCAAAATCCACCAGTGACACCTAGCAGTATATGGTGGCAACCCATCAGAGCTGAATGCGAACCTCTTGGTGCAGCTACCTGTGTGATTAAGTTCTTCTATCTTGAGCCCCGATCAGATTAGGGTTAAGGTGAACTCGTCAAACCCTAGTCTCTGTCATATGATGTAATCATTCGATTCGAGTCCAATGTGAAAATCTAAATAGAAACTCTTTCTATTATTTCACTCTGCCATGGCCATGGACTTCTGGACTTGATTCTCATGATCATCATAGGGCTGCTCCTCTACCACCGAGGTAGATAGATTCCATCTTGATGCATCCAGTTCCTACAATGAACATGCTATAGCCAACATACACCTCAGGGTTCCATATGGCTAGGAGACCGAGTAATGGTGTAGTCAAACTATAACACCCTCAAGGTGAACTGCCGATGCATCCTCAGGTCAAAGAACCAGACACACTACTGCAGCATCGAGTCAGTCATTGACGAGAAGGTAGACTCCCTAATGACTACTCGAGGTGGTCACGCTCAGTGCCCTCGTTCTCTAACGAGTACCTGTACTCTCGCTCCGGTGTCTCCACACCGTAGACTCAAGACTCATCTACTAAAGAGAAGCGATTGTACACCAACCTTCCGGATCAATCACCATCCTCGTGATGATCCTATGGTCGGGAGCATTTTATGAGTTAATAATGATTATTCATGTCTTAAATTTTCAACTCTTGAAAATATGAATTATCATTACCATTAACTCAAAGGATGTATCACAGACACTAAATACACATATGTGATAGAAAATAACCCATTTTATTGATATTAGTCAAAATTATAATTTTGCCCCTAGAAGTGTATTACAAGTGTCAGCCAATTCTGGCTTCTAGGGCACATATATCTAACATAGCAATTCTGTCGGGCCCTCATGTCTTAAATTTTCAACTCTTGAAAATATGAATTATCATTACCATTAACTCAAAGGATGTGTCACAGACACTAAATACACATATGTGATAGAAAATAACCCATTTTATTAATTATAGTCAAAATTACAATTTTGCCCCTAGAAGTGTATTACAAGTGTCAGCCAATTCTGGCTTCTAGGGCACATATATCTAAAGTGTTAGCTAATTCTGGCTTCTAGGGCACATATATCTAACAATCTCCCACTTCTCCTAAAGCCAATTGGCTACAAGTCTTAGTCCCATCTTCTCAAGGTGGGCTTCGAATTTTTATTGTCCCAACGGCTTTGTAAGTGGGTCTACCACATTATATGCGGAGTTGAGTTTCTTAACCTCGACGTAACTCTTCTCGAGATAATTGTGGATGAGGTGGTATCACCGCTCAATGTGCTTGGATTTTTGGTGAGACCTCGGCTCCTTAGCAAGGGCTATGGCATCATTGTTGTCGCAGTACAGAGGAATGGCATCTGATGGCATTACTCCAATTTCTGTAGCAAACTTCTTGTACCAGATGCTTCCTTCGCAGCATCTGATGCAGTAATATATTCTGCTTCCATGGTAGAATCTGCTCTCATGCTTTGCTTGGAACTCTTCCAGCAGATAGCACCGCCATTACACACAAACAGACTCCCAGATGTCGACTTTCGATCATCTACATCGGACATGAAATTCGAGTCTGTGTATCCCTGGACTTGGAGTTCTCCATTACCAAAGACCAACATCATATCCTTAGTTCTTCTTAAGTACTTAAGGATACATTTCACAGAAGTCCAGTGTTCTTCACCTGGATTTGACTGATATCTACTTGTGACACTCACAGCATGGGCTATATCAGGTCGTGTACATAGCATGGCATACATGAGGCTCCCTATTGCAGAAGCATAAGGGATCTTGCTCATGCATTCTATTTCCTCAGGTGTGCTAGGGCACATCTTCTTGGAAAGATGAATACCATGTCTGAAGGATATTAATCCCCTCTTAGAGTTTTCCATACTAAACCTCTTTAGTACTTCCTCTATGTACATCTTCTGTGAAAGTCCTAGCATCCTATTTGGTCTATCTCTATAGACCTTAATTCCTAGAATAAAGGATGCTTCACCTAGGTCTTTCATGGAGAATTCCTTGGACAACCATATTTTGACTGTCGTCAACATGGGAATATCATTTCCAATAAGGAGGATGTCATCCACGTACAATACGAGGAAGACAACAGCGCTCCCACTGATCTTTTTGAAGACACATGGTTCCTCTTCATTTTTTATGAAATCAAACTTTTTGATCACATCATTGAAACGAGTGTTCCAGCTTCAAGATACTTGCTTAAGTTCATATATGGACTTAAGCATCAAATGGGCTGCATACATCAGTATGTACTAGGGCAAGGAGATCTGTGGCCCCCCATGTCCTATAAAAGGAAGTTTGGTCATTTTGTCTTGAAGACAAGATTCATAAGTTGGATATGACTCGGAAGTCAATGGACTCAATAGCCCATTTTTCTTCAATTTATTGATCTTATCTTCTGCTATATGACCTAATCTCAGGTGCCATAGATACCTATCATTTGGACTATCCCTAGGTGGTTTGGCATTCACGTTTTGCTCGATAGTTAGAACAGATACATCAATATGTAGCTGATAAAGACCATTAATAAGAAAACCATTTGCAATTTTATTTCTTTCATAAAGAATGTTACAATGGTCCTTAAAGAAGATAATCACATAGCCTTCTAGTGCTAAGCATGAAATAGAAATCAAATTTCTGCTAGCTGCAGGCACATAATAACAATCTTTCAAAACTAAGTCTAAACCAGATGGTAATCAAAGAGGGTATGTTCCCACCGCCACTGTAGCAACTCTTGCTCCATTTTCGATGCATAGGATCATGTCTCCATCCCTCAGCCTCCTGCTATCCTCAAGACCCTGCATGGAAGTGCACAGATGAGCACTAGAACCAGAGTCAAGCACCCAACTGGATGCAGAAGAAATCATAAGGTTAGACTCAATAACGAGCATACCTCCAGAAGGACCTTCCTTCTTGTTCTTCAGGGTGGCCAGGTATGTAGAACAGTTCCACTTCTAGTGGTCATCGCTGTTGCAATAGAAATACTTTTTTTTGATAGCGGCCTTCTTCTTCGGCTCTGCCTTCTTCTTCTTTCCTCCTTCCACCTTTTGCTTTTTCGCAGACTTCTTTTTCTTTCCAGAAGACTTTCTTTTGGAAGAAGTTCATTCCATAGCAATAACTGAACCTTTAGAATCTTTCATAGAAAGCTCAGCGGTGACCAGCATGTTCATTAATTCGGCCAAGGAATTTTAATGTTTATGCATGTGGTAATTCATGATGAATTACCCATATGCATCAGTCAAGGATTGCAAAATAATATCGTTCTGTAGATCCAAGTCTAACTTTACACCGAGCCTCTCAAGCTCTTCCAAGTCCTTGATCATCACTAGACAGTGATCTTGGTCTGACTACCCATCACACATCTTAGCCTTAAAAAGTCATTTCGTGACTTGATACATGGCTACGCGACTCTATTCACCAAACATCTCTTGCAGGTGAGCCAACATTTGGCGAGCAATCCTAATATCTTCATATTGGTGCTAGAGCTTATCAGACATTGAGCCCAACATGTAATATCTTGCCTTATTATCTTCGTCTATCCATTTTTCCAAAGATGCTTTCTGTTCAACGGACGGACGGGCAGATAAGGTGGGAGGGTCCTGGTCCAATACATGGGTTAACTTCTTGGAACCCAAAATGATTTTGTAGTTTTTGAACCAGTCTTTATAATTACATCCAGTCAGTCTATGTGTGTCCAAGATATGTGCTAATGGGTTGGACGCAGACATTTTCCTATAAAGAGTCAAAGGTTCTAGTTAGATACTGTAATTATGACTTCACCAATTTATTTAAAAATTTTATTTTTTAACAAATTATCCCCCATTATTTTCTCGGATCCCTACACTCCCTCTATAGAGATGCGAAAATCTTCACGATTAATGATTTCTAGTGGGTGGTGCGGTCTCACCAACTGACTCATCACCTCACCAAACAGTTATTGGTGATGGGTTAGCCAATGAGTGAACAACTCTTGTTCAATGATTCTCTAATCATGGTGCATCCGAACTTGATCTCTAATTCATGAATCTCATCATATCCAGAATATTGATCCACTCCTTAGTTAAGTCAGACACACCATTTGCATAGACTGGATTTCTAATTGAGTCTCTCACCGTATCCAGAATATTGAGCCCAACTCATCCTCCAGCCCATAGCATCCAATGCCTAATAGACATGGTTGCATCTTCCCGGTGCAACTGAGCCACTGTATCCAATCCGAGAACAATCAACCCCAGGAAGGGCCCGCACATCTACAATGGTGGAAGACCTCAGACTTAATCTTTTCTTAGGGAGAATTGATTCAGGTCTCATTAAACTAGACTTGTCATAGTCATAACAATTATGACTAACCTAGTGGCATGGGTTAGCTCGGATTATTGACCACCTCAAATTAGAACTGAGTCAACAGATATGGCCAGGTAAGTGAGACCGGTGGAAGGGATATGCCATTAACTCGTACAAGAATGCATTCAGGTCGAGTAGCTCCCAATTAAAAACCAGTCGATCGTATGTGCCAAACTTACCTTAGACACCAAATTGTTGAGCCAGAACCAATTGGGTTAGCCTACAATCCAGACTCTAACCTCTGAGCCTAATTAGGTCTTGCTTGATCGTGACTCGATCTTGACCCAGACTTAATCCTATTAGGCTGGTCAATTTAAGCATTGTTGATCCCATCTAACCAACTCTTGATTCGGTTTGATCAACCGCTTAGACCTAATTGAGCTACCCAAGCCCGAACCCAGTATTATGAATATGTCTTAGATCTGAAATTCTCAATTTTAGACCTAATTTATATTCCATAATCTTAATTCTTAATTAAGTAGGGTTCATAAACAAAATATGCATAATAAATCCTAGGGTTTCAGGATCTAGGGTTTTGCAGAAAGTAAGTTTTGGATTTCTGATTAAGGACGAATGCACAGCACCCCTACACGTCATAAGAACACCCCATCGGATGGGAGGAGAGGGCCTTTAAATCCTTCATCATTCTTATGATCGGACAACTTAGATCCCAAACAACTTAGATGATTAAGGACGAATCGCCTTTCTCTCACCTAGATTGCACCAACTTAGATCCCAAACAACTTTGGGCATGGAGAGGAGAGGGAGAAGATGAACTTGGCATGGAGGAGGAAGAGAGAGGCAGCCTTGGGATGTTGTGAATTGCATAGCCTTTTGGGTTGGACGTAGGGTCTTATTTATAGACTATGCGTGATCCAACTCCTCTTCTTCCCAACCAATCACAATCTTTTGTGAAATCAGATCTAAATCTGATTGGTGGGAATAGAGTCCCTTGGATTCATCCTTAGATGGCACCTAAGATCAGTCAAAGTTGGTTCTTAGGAGGAGTCTAATCAGAATCCAATAAGGAGATGGAGTTCCTATCCAATAGGGACTCCTGGGCGCCTCAAGCTTGGGCGCACGCCACCCTTGGCGTGCGCCCTCCTCCTTGCCAGTTTCTGGTAGGAGGACAAGCCCCCACCAGCTCTCCAATAGGTGCGTGACACATGGATAGAAGTCAAAGTGTCAATGGTCAACATTTGACCAGTCAAAGGTCAACTTTTGACCAAAGTCAAAGGACGAGAAATGGTAGGCGACCAAAAATGGTAGGTAATTATCTTACAAAATAAGACAATCCTTTTCTGATCAGGACAGGCTCCAGTCAGACTAGGTGAAGGCCTCTGATTGAGCACAAACTCTTTTGGCTCAGTTAGGACAACTATTTATGATAGTAAAAGAAGAACGTTAGGTTCAATCGAGTGCTAGCATGATTTTCTTAAACCTAATTGAATCTCATTCAGATCAATTGAACTGAATTAGTTTAATTGATGATTAGCAGATTCAAACCCTTGTTTGTGTGACCCAGTTAGGTTCAGTTCTGTATGGTAATGGGATATGTCATGATCTCTATCATCGACATCATCAAAACTCCTTTCGATGGATCAGAACTCTTCTGATTCGAACAGCTAGAATGATCGATCATCTAAATCATTCTAATTGCTCCCAAAATCCACCAGTGACACCTAGCAGTATATGGTGGCAACCCATCAAAGCTGAATGCGAACCTCTTGGTGTAGCTACCTATGTGATTAATTTCTTCTATCTTGAGCCCTGATCAGATTAGGGTTAAGGTGAACTCGTCAAACCCTAATTTTTGTCATATGATGTAATCATTCGATTCAAGTCCGATGTGAAAACCTAAATAGAAACTCTTTCTATTATTTCACTCTGCCATGGCCATGGGCTTCTAGACTTGATTCTTATGATCATCATAGGGCTGCTCCTTTACCACCGAGGTAGATAGATTCCATCTTGATGCAATCCAGTTCCTACAATGAACATGCTATAGCCAACATACACCTCAGGATTCCATATGGCTAGAGATCGAGTTGTGGTGTAGTCAAACTATAACACCGTCAAGGTGAACTATCGATGCATCTCAAGTCAAAGAACCAGACACACCACTGCAGCATCGAGTCAGTCATTGACGAAAGGTAGACTTCCTAATGACTACTCGAGGTGGTCATGCTCAGTGCCCTCGTTCTATAACAAGTACCTGTACTCTCACTCCGATGTCTCCACACTATAGACTCAAGACTCATCTTCTAAAGATAAGTGATTGTACACCAACCTTCCGGATCAATCACCATCCTTGTGATGATCCTATGGTTGGGAGCATTTTATGAGTTAATAATGATTATTCATGTCCTAAATTTTCAACTCTTGAAAATATGAATTATCATTATCATTAACTCAAAGGATGTATCACAAACACTAAATACACATATATGATAGAAAATAATCAATTTTATTGATAATAGTCAAAATTATAATTTTGCCCTTAAAAGTGTATTACAAGTGTCAGCCTATTCTAGCTTTTTGGGCACATATACCTAACAAATGCACCTTAGGTCAAAGAACCAGACACACCACTGCAGCTTCGAGCTAGTCGTTGACGAGAAGGTAGACTTTCTCATGACTGTTCGAGATGCTCATGCTCAGTGCCCTCATTCTCTAGCGAGTACCTGTACTCTCTTTCTGGTGTCTCTACACCATAGACTCAATACTCATCTATCCTAAAAAAGCGATCGGATACCAACCTTCCAGATCAATCACCATCTTCGTGATGATCCTACGGTCTGGAGCATTTTATGAGTCAATAATGAAAATTCATGTCTTAAATTTTCAACTCTTAAAAATATGAACTGTCATTACCATTAACTCAAGAAATGTATCACAGATAGTTTCAAATATACACTATGATAGAAAATAACTCATTTTATTATTTATAGTCAAAATTATAATTTTGTCCTTAGATGTGTATTACAAGTGTTAGCCAATTCTGACTTTTAGTGCACACATATCTAACAAACTCTCATTTGACCTAAAGCCAATTGGCTATAAATCTAAGTCCCATATTCTGAAGGTGGGTTTTGATCTTTTGCTGGCCCAATGGCTTTGTGAGTGGATCTGCCGCATTGTCTATGGAGTTCTCTCATGACCTCGACATAATCTTTCTTGAGGTAATCATGGATGAGATAGTATCGCCGCTCGATGTGCTTTGATTTCTGGTGAGACCTCGACTCTTTAGCAAGAGCTATGGCACCATTATTATCGCAGTACAGAAAAATGGCATCTGATGGCATCACTCCAATCTCTACGGTAATTTTTTTATACCAAAATGCCTCCTTCACAACTTCTGATACAGCGATGTATTCTGCTTCCATGGTGGAATCTGCTATCGCTGTCTGCTTGGAACTCTTTCAACTGATAGCACCACCATTACACATAAATAGATTCCTAGATATCGACTTTTAATCATCTATATCAAACATAAAATCCGAATCTATATACCCCAGGACTTGGAGTTATCCATTACCAAAAAACAACTACATATCCTTAGTTCTTCTCAAGTACTTAAGGATACATTTTACAGATGTCCAGTGTTCTTCACCTAGATTCGACTGATATTTGCTTGTGACACTCACAGCATGGGCTATATTAGATCGTGTACATAACATGGCATACATGAGGCTCCCTATTACTGAAGCATAAGGGATCTTGCTCATGCGTTCAATCTTCTTTGGTGTGTTGGGACACATTTTCTTAAAGAGATGAATGCCATGTCTGAGGGGAACCAATCCCCTCTCAGAGTTTTCTATGCTAAACCTCTTTAGCACTTTCTATATATACATCTTCTGTTAATGACCTAGCATCCTATTCGGTCTATCTCTATAGACCTTAATTCCTAGAATGAAGGATGCTTCTCCTAGATCTTTCATGGAGAATTCTTTGGATAACCATATTTTAACTTTGGTCAATATGAGAATATCATTCCCAATAAGAAGGATATCATCCACGTATAGTACGAGGAAGACAAGAGCACTCCCACTGACCTTTTTGAAAATACATGGTTCTTCCTCATTTTTGATGAAACTAAATATTTTGATTAAATTGAGTATTCTAGCTCCAAGATGCTTGCTTAAGTCCATATATGGACCTTTGTAGCTTGCGTACTTTATGATCAGCATCACTAAATGTGAAACCTAGCGGCTATTCCATATAGATATCTTCCTCAAGGTATCCATTTGAGAATGACATTTTTACGTCCATTTGCCATATTTCATAATCAAAATAAGATGCAATAGCAAGCAATATGCGGATTGATTTTAGCATAGTTATTAGCGATAAGATATCCTGATAGGCAATGCCTTCATGCTGACTATATTCTTTTGCCACTAATCTAGCTTTGAATGTCTCCACATTTTTGTCTGCACCAATCTTTCTCTTACAGATCCATTTACACCCAATAGGTTGTTAGATATGTGTGCCCTAGCAGTCAAAATTGGCTGACACTTGTAATACACTTCCAAGGGCAAAATTATAATTTTGATTATAAATAATAAAATATGTTATTTTCAATCACATATACATATTTAGTGTCTGTGATACATCCCTTGAGTTAACAATAATGATAATTCTTATTTTCAAGAGTTGAAAATTAAAGACAAAAATTTTTATTATTAACTCATAAAATGCTCCTCACCGTAGGATCATCATGAGGATGGTGATTGATCCAGAAGGTTAGTGTATAATCACTTCTTTATAGTAGATGAGTCTTGAGTCAATGGTGTAGAGATATCGGAGCGAGAGTATAGGTACTCATTAGAGAATGAGGGCACTGAGCGTGACCAACTCAAGTTGTCATAAGGAACTCTACCTTCTCATCGATGACTGACTCGAAGCTGCAGTGGTGCACATAGTTCTTTGATCTGAGGTGCATCGGTAGTTTACCTTGAGGGTGTTATAGTTTGACTACACCATAACTTAGTCTCCTAGCCATTTAGAACCCTAAGGTGTATGTTGGCTATAGCATGTTCATTGTAGGAATTGGATTGCACCAAGATGAAATCTATCTACCTCGGTGGATGAGGAGCAGCCCTATGATGATCATGAGAATCAAGTCCATAAGCCCATGGCCATGGTAGAGAGTGAAATAATAGAAAGAGTTTCTATTAAGGTTTTCACATCGGACTTGAATCAAATGATTAAATCATATGATAGAAATTAGGGTTTGACGAGTTCACCTTAACCCTAATCTGATCGGAGCTCAAGATAGAAGAATTTAATCACACAAGTAGCTGCACCAAGAGGTTCATTTTTCAGTTTTGATGGGTTGCCACCATATACTGCTAGGTGTCACTGGTGGATTTTGGGAGCAATTAGAATGATTTAGATGATCGATCATTCTAGTTGTCTGAATCAGAAGAGTTCTGATCCATCGAAAAGAAGTTTCGATGATGTCGATGATAGAGATCACTGACATATCCCATTACCATATAGAACTTGAACCTAACTGGGTCACACAAACAAGGGTTTAGATCTGGATATCATCAATTGGACTAATCCCAGTTCAATTGATTTGAATTAGATTCAATTAGGTTCAAGGAAAATCATGCTAGCACACGATTGAACCCTAACATTCTCCTTTTTCTATCATTAAAAGTTGTCTCGACTTGAAGCCAAATGAGTTTGTGCTCACTCAGATACCTTTACCTAGTTCGACTGAGAGCTTATCTAGGTTAGAAAAAGGATTGTCTTAATTTATGAAGATAAATTTGAGACAATACCTTGCCATTTTTCATTACCTTGCTAATTCTTATCCTTTGACTTTGGTCAAACATTGACCTTTGACCCTGGAACATCTGCCTATGTGTCATGCACTTATTGGAGAGTAGATAGGGGCTTATCCCCTCCATAAAAGTTGGAAAGGAAGGGGTGCATGCCTAGGATAGTGTGTGCCCATGGATAGGGATGCCTGGAGTCCCATACGGATGCGGACTCCAGGTTGCTTCTTGGATTCAAACTAGGTGACCCTCATCTATAGACTTTGAATCGATCTTAGGCACCACCTTAGAAAGAGTCTATGGGTCTCTCCATCTGATTGGATCAGATGATATCATCCTATCAATTAGATTTAGATCTGATTGCAAATGAAGCAACGTGATTGGCCGAGGTGATGCGGCACTGCATGGCACAGCAGGGTCTATATAAAGACCTATCTTCACCCACTTTTAAGAGACTCCTCTTCTAGTCATACCCCAAGGCTGTCCCTCTCTCCTTCTCTATTCCTTCTTTAGGCCATCTCTCTCCTCTCCATGCCCCAAGGATAGTTGGGCTTCAGATTAGTGCGATTCAGGCAAGAAAAGGCTGACGAGAAAGGAAGAAGGCAGCACCGCTGCAGAGATGACTGCTTGACCTTCAAAAGGAAGTTTCGAAGATCCCTCCAAATCAGATCTAGATCTAATTTTTGGAGATGAGATAAAGAAGAAGAAGATCTTCAGAATCTAAGCTTAAGTGGATATCAGATAGAGGCCAGGCGCTTGCGTGGCTAGATCCAGAACCTTAGGGCAATCAGCAAGGATCATCAATGGATAATCTAGGATTACCCATAATCAAGGTAAAACTTAATTTTAATTTAATTTAATTTAATTTTTTTATTTATCAAATCATAAAATTAAATTAAATTTAGATCTGATTTGATAAACAAGAAAATTAAATTTATGATTAGATCTAAAAAATGTCAAATCTGATGAGGATCTAAGAGAAAATTTTTGAAATATGCCTCTTGATCCAATCAGATCTGAATGAACCTGACCCTAGAAAATCAGGATTTTTTCTTTTAACTAGTATCAAAGCCAGGTTCTTATAAAATTTATTTATATATAATTTAATCTAATAAATTAGTAATTTTAGATATCACATGAGATGTGATTAGATCTAAAATTAGAAAAATAAAAAATTAAAATTAATTAATCTAGATCTAATATGTATGAGATACATAACTAGACTAGGAATAGAATTATTCTATGTGTAGTCTAGTATAATCATAATTTTTATTTGATTAAATATAATTTTTAAATCTATTTATTTATTATTTTTTGATCTTATAAATATTATAATCAGATCTAAAAATAGAAAATAAATTAAATTTAATTTGTTCATATGAGATATGATAGTTGCATGTTTAGACTAGTTGTAGAATAGTTCTACAAATAGGTCTAGATTAAATTTTATTTGATGAGATCAAATTTAAATTTAATTTTTTAGATGATTATGAGATAATTTAGATCTAAAAAACATGCATGCATGATACATGAGATGTATGCAAAACATGTTTTAATTAGATCAATTTTCTTATATGAGATATATGCTTAGATCTAATTAGTTTTTGTAGATTAGTTGTATTTCTGATTAAGGCGTTCCCCTTGGCCGTCCGATCATAAGAACAAAGTAGGATTTAAAGATCCTCTCCTCTCATTCGATGGGGTGTTCTTATGATGTGTAGGGGTGCTGCGCGTTCGTCCTTAATCAGAAAATTGAAAACTTACTTTCTGCAAAACCCTAGATCCTGAAACCCTAGGATCTTATTTACATGTTTTATTTATGAACCCTAAACTTAATTAAGAATTAAGATTATGAAACATATTAGGTCTAAAATTGAGAATTTTTAGATCTAAGACATGTTCATAAAATTGGGTTCGGAGCTTGGGTAGCTCAATTAGGTCTAGCGGTTGATCAAACCGAATCAAGAGTTGGTTAGATGGGATCAACAATGCTTAAATTGACCAGCCTAATAGGATTAAGTCTGGGTCAAGATCGAGTCACGTGAGTGATCGATCAAGCTAAGACCTAATTAGGCTCAGTGGTTAGAGTCTGGATTGTAGGCTAACCCGATTGGTTCTGGCTCAACAATTTGGTGTCTAAGGTAAGTTTGGCAGATACGACCGACTAATTTTTAATTGAGAGCTACTCGACTTGAATGCATTCTTGTCGAGTTAATGGCATATCCCTTCCATCCGGTCTCACTTACCTGGCCATGTTTGTTGACTCAGTTCTGATCTGAGGTGGTCAATAATCCGAGCTAACCCATGCCACTAGGTTAGTCATAATGGTTATGACTATGTCAAGTCTAGTTTAATGAGACCTAAATCAAATCTCCTCTAAGAAAAGATTAAGTCTAAGGTCTTCCACCATTGTAGATGTGCGGGCCCTTCTCGGGGTTGATTGTTCTCGATTGGTTATAGTGGCTCAGTTGCATCCGAAAAGATGCAACCATATGTCTATTAGGCATTGGATGCTATGGGCTGGAGGATGGATTGGGCTCAATATTTTGGATACGGTGAGAGACTCAATTAGGAATCCAATCTATGCAAATGGTGGGTCTGACTTAACTAAGGAGTGGATCAATATTTCGGACATGGTGAGATTCATGAATTAGAGACCAAGTTTGGGTGCATCCATGATTAGAGAATCATTGAACAAGAGTTGTTCACTCATTGGCTAACCCATCACCAATAACTGTTAGGTGAGGTGATGAGTAAGTTGGTGGGACTGCACCACCCACTAGAAATCAGTAATCATGGAGATTTTTGCATCTCTACAGAGGGAGTGTAGGGATCCAAGAAAATAGTGGGAGCTAATTTGTTTAAAAATAAAATTTCTAAATAAATTGGTTAAGTCTTAATTACAATATCTAACTAGAAACTTTGACTCTCTATAGAAAAATGTCTGCATCCAATCCACTAGCACGAATCCTGGACACCCATAGACTGACCGAACCAAATTACAAGGATTGGCTTCGAAACTTCAAAATCATTTTGGATTCCAAGAAGTTAACTCATGTATTGGATCAGGATCCTTCCACCTTACCAGCTTGTCCATCCGCTGAGCAGAGAGCATCTCTGGATAAGTGGATAGATGAAGATAATAAGGCCAGATACTACATGTTGGGCTCGATGTCTGATGAACTTCAGCACCAACATGAAGATATCAGGACTGCTCGCCAAATGTTGGCTCACCTATAGGAGATGTTTGGTGAACAGAGTCGCGCAGCCAAGTATCAAGTCACTAAACGACTGTTCAAGGCTAAGATGCGTGATGGGCAGTCAGTCCAAGATCATTGTCTGATGATGATCAAGGACTTGGAAGAGCTTGAGAAGCTCGGAGTGAGGTTGGACTTGGATCTGCAGAATGATATAATTCTACAATCCTTGACTGATGCGTATGGGCAGTTCATCATGAACTACCATATGCATAAACTTCAAAATTTCTTGGCCGAACTTATGAACATGCTGGTTACCACTGAGCTTTCCATGAAAGGTTCTAAAGGCTCAGTACTTGCTATGGAATGGACTTCTTCCAAGAGAAAGTCTTTTGGAAAGAAGAAGAAGTCTGTGAAAAAGCAGAAGGTGGAAGGAGGAAAGAAGAAAAAGGTAGAGCTGAAGAAGAAGGCCGCTGACAAAGAAAAGTATTTTCCATTGCAACAATGATGGCCACTGAAAGCGGAACTATCCTACTTACCTGGCCACCCTAAAAAAGGAGGCAGGTCCTTCTGAAGGTATGCTCGTTATTGAGTCTAACCTTACGGTTTCTTCTGCATCCAGTTGGGTGCTTGACTCTGGTTCTAGTGCTCACTTGTGCACTTCTATGCAAGGTCTTGAGGATAGCAGGAGGCTGAGGGATGGTGAGATGATCCTGCACGTCAAAAATGGAGCAAGAGTTGCTGCCGTGGCCATAGGAACATACCCTCTTCGACTACCATCTGATTTAGACTTAGTATTAAAAGACTGATATTATGTACCTACGGCAAGCAGGAATTTGATTTCTGTTTCTTGCCTTGCAGTAGAAGGCTATGTAATTAGTTTTCTTAAGGACCATTGTAACATTCTTTATGAAAGAAATAAAATTGCAATTGGTTTTCTTATTAACAATCTTTATCAGTTACATGTTGATGTATCTATTTTTAATTTCGAGCAAAATGTGAATGCCATAAAATCAAAATATCCTAGGGATAGTCCTGATGATAGGTATCTATGGCACCTAAGATTAGGTCATATAGCAGAAGATAGGGTTAACAAATTGGAGAAAATTGGGCTATTGAGTTCGTTGACTTTTGAGTCATATCCAATTTGTGAATCCTGTCTTCATGGCAAAATGACTAAGCTCCCTTTTGTAGGACATGGGGAAAGGGCCACGGATCTTCTTGCCCTAGTACATACTGATGTGTGCGGCCCATTTGATGTGCCGGCTAGAGGCAATTTTGTCTACTTCATAACCTTTACCGATGATTTATCTAGGTATGGATATGTGTATCTTTTGAGACACAAGTCTGAAGCCTTTGAAAAGTTTAAAGAATTCAGACATGAAGTAGAAAAGCAAACTAGAAAACCCATTAAGGTTCTTCGATCAGATCGAGGAGGTGAATACCTTAGTTGGAAATTTCTGGACTATCTTAAGAAAAATGGCATAGTCTCTCAATGGACTCCATCTGGAACACCTCAACTCAATGGAGTCTCAGAATAGAGGAACTGGACCCTATTAGATATGGTCTGATTCATGACGAGCTTCACAGACCTTCCTAATTTTCTTTGGGAATAATGTTTGTTAACTGCAGTATACTTACTGAATAGGGTTCCTTCTAAAACCGTTTCTACCATACCATATGAGATATGGCATGGTAAGAAACCAAGTCTGAGTCATCTCAGAATTTGGGGTTGTCCGGCTCATGTCAAAAGACAACAAGCGGACAAGTTAGACTTTAGATCCTTTAGAGCTCGATTTATAGGATATCCTAAAGAGTCATTAGGATATTATTTCTACATTCCAGAAGATCACAATGTGATTGTGAGTCGACATGCCATCTTTCTTGAAAAATAGTTTATTCAAGATAGCGGCATTGGAAAGCAGATCAAGCTCGATGAGAAAGTCTCACAAGAGCAACGAGCTAAGGACCAAATGGAACCAAATCAGGTTAAGCCAATCCAATCACTACCTCCTCCACCTCATAGATCGAAAAGAGTTTTTCGTCCCCCTGAAGAGGTACTTAGGTACTATTTCAGAGGAAGTAGAGAAAATGTTCCTCGTAGGTAATGGGGTTCATGGTGATGATCCCAAAACCTATAATGAGGCGATATCAGATATCGACTCCGAGAAATGGTTAGAGGCAATGAAGTCAGAAATTGACTCGATGCACTCAAACCAAGTCTGGACCTTGGTAGATCCACCAGAAGGTATAGTACCTATTGGGTGTAAATGGATCTACAAGAGAAAGATTGGTGCAGATGGAAATGTGGAGACATTCAAGGCTAGATTAGTGGCAAAAGGTTATAGTCAATGCGAAGGCATTGACTATCAGGATACCTTTTCGTCAGTAGCTATGCTAAAATCCATCCGCATATTGCTTGCTGTTGCAGCCTATTTTGATTATGAAATATGGCAAATGGATGTGAAAATGGCATTCTTAAATGGATATCTTGAGGAAGATATCTATATGGAACAGCCGCTAGGTTTCACATCCAGTGATACTGATCACAAGGTATGCAAGCTGCAAAGGTCCATATATGGACTTAAGCAAGCATCTCGAGCTGGAATACTCATTTTAATGATGTGATCAAAATTATTTGGATTTCATCAAGAATGAGGAGGAGCCATGTGTCTTCAAAAAGGTCAGTGGGAGCGCTGTTGTCTTCCTCGTATTGTACGTGGATGACATCCTCCTTATTGAAAATGATATTCCCATGTTGACCATAGTTAAAATATGGTTATCTAAAGAATTCTCCATGAAAGACCTAGGAGAAGCATCCTTTATTCTAGGAATTAAGGTCTATAGAGATAGACCGAATAGGATGCTAGGACTTTCACAGAAGATGTACATAGAGGAAGTGCTAAAGAGGTTTAGCATGGAAAACTCTAAGAGGGGTTTAGTACCCTTCAGACATGGCATTCATCTTTCCAAGAAGATGTGCCCTAGCACACCTGAGGAAATAGAACGCATGAGCAAGATCCCTTATGCTTCAGCAATAGGGAGCCTCATGTATGCCATGTTATGTACACGACCTGATATAGCCCATGCTGTGAGTGTCACAAGCAGATATCAGTCGAATCCAGATGAAGAACACTGGACTTCTGTGAAATGTATCCTTAAGTACTTAAGAAGAACTAAGGATATGTTGTTGGTCTTTGGTAATGGAGAACTCCAAGTCCAGGGGTATACAGACTCGAATTTTATGTCCGATATAGATGATCGAAAGTCGACATCTGGGAGTCTATTTGTGTGCAATGGTGGAGCTGTCAGTTGGAAGAGTTCCAAGCAGACAGTGATAGCAGATTCCACCATGGAAGCAGAATACATCGCTGCATCAGAAGCTGCAAAGGAGGCATTCTAGTATAAGAAGTTTGCCATAGAGATCGGAGTGATGCCATCATATGCCATTCCTCTATACTATGACAATAATGGCACTATAGCCCTTGCTAAGGAGCCAAGGTCTCATCAGAAATCTAAGCACATCAAGCGGCGATACCACCTCATTCGCAAGTTACCTCAAGAAGGGTTACGTCGAGGTCAAGAGAGTCGACTTCGCAGATAATGCAGTAGACCAACTTACAAAGCTGTTGGGCCAGCAGAAAATCAAAGCCCACCTTAAAAAGATGGGATAATTGGCTTTAGGTCAAGTGGAAGTCTATTAGATATGTGTGCCCTAGAAGCCAAAATTGGCTGACACTTGTAATACACTTCTAAGGGCAAAATTATAATTTTGACTATAAATAATAAAATGGGTTATTTTCTATCACATATGTGTATTTAGTGTCTGTGATACATCCCTTTGAGTTAATGGTAATGATAATTCTTATTTTCAAGAGTTGAAAATTTAAGACATGAATTTTCATTATTAACTCATAAAATGCTTCCTGACCATAGGATCATCATGAGGATGGTGATTGATCCGAAAGGTTGGTGTACAATCGCTTCTTTATAGTAGATGAGTCTTGAGTCTATGGTGTAGGAGACACCGGAGTGAGAGTACAGGTACTCGTTAGAGAATGAGGGCACTGAGCGTGACCACCTCGAGTAGTCATAAGGAAGTCTACCTTCTCATGGATGACTAACTCAAAGCTATAGTGGTGTGTCTGGTTCTTTGATCTGAGGTGCATCGGCAGTTCACCTTGAGGGTGTTATAGTTTGACTACACCATGACTCGGTCTCCTAGCCATTCAGAATCCTGAGGTGTATGTTGGCTATAGCATGTTCATTGTAGGAATTGGATTGCACCAAGATGGAATCTATCTACCTCGGTGGATGAGGAGCAGCCCTATGATGATCATGAGAATCAAGTCCATAAGCCCATGGCCATGCAGAGAGTGAAATAATAGAAAGAGTTTCTATTAAGATTTTCACATCGGACTTGAATCAAATGATTAAATCATATGATAGAAATTAGGGTTTGACGAGTTCACCTTAACCCTAATCTGATCGGGACTCAAGATAGAAGAACTTAATCACATAAGTAGCTGCACCGAGAGGTTCATTTTTAGTTTTGATGGGTTGCCACCATATACTGCTAGGTGTCACTGGTGGATTTTGAGAGCAATTAGAATGATTTAGATGATCGATCATTCTAGTTGTCTGAATCAGAAGAGTTTTGATCCATCGAAAGAAGTTTCGATGATGTCGATGATAAAGATCATGACATATCCCATTACCATACAGAACTGAACCTAACTGGATCACACAAATAAGGGTTTGGATCTGGATATCATCAATTGACTAATCCAGTTCAATTGATTTGAATAAGATTCAATTAGGTTCAAGAAAATCATGCTAGCACACGATTGAGCCTAACATTCTTCTTTGGTAAATTGTTAGATATATGTGCCCTAGAAGCCAGAATTGGCTGACACTTGTAATACACTTCTAGGGGCAAAATTATAATTTTGACTATAATTAATAAAATGGGTTATTTTCTATCACATATGTGTATTTAGTGTCTGTGATACATCCTTTGAGTTAATGGTAATGATAATTCATATTTTCAAGAGTTGAAAATTTAAGACATGAATAATCATTATTAACTCATAAACAGCTCCCGACCATAGGATCATCACGAGGATGGTGATTGATCCGGAAGGTTGGTGTACAATCGCTTCTCTTTAGTAGATGAGTCTTGAGTCTACGGTGTGGAGACACCGGAGCGAGAGTACAGGTACTCGTTAGAGAACGAGGGCACTGAGCGTGACCACCTCGAGTAGTCATTAGGGAGTCTACCTTCTCGTCAATGACTGACTCGATGCTGCAGTAGTGTGTCTGGTTCTTTGACCTGAGATGCATCGGCAGTTCACCTTGAGGGTGTTATAGTTTGACTACACCATTACTCGGTCTCCTAGCCATATGGAACCCTGAGGTGTATGTTGGCTATAGCATGTTCATTGTAGGAACTGGATTGCATCAAGATGGAATCTATCTACCTCGGTGGTAGAGGAGTAGCCCTATGATGATCATGAGAATCAAGTCCAGAAATCCATGGCCATGGTAGAGTGAAATAATAGAAAGAGTTTCTATTTAGATTTTCACATTGGACTCGAATCGAATGATTACATCATATGACAGAGACTAGGGTTTGACGAGTTCACCTTAACCCTAATCTGATCGGGGCTCAAGATAGAAGAACTTAATCACACAGGTAGCTGCACCAAGAGGTTCGCATTCAGCTCTGATGGGTTGCCACCATATACTGCTAGGTGTCACTGGTGGATTTTGGGAGCAATTAGAATGATTTAGATGATCGATCATTCTAGCTGTTCGAATCAGAAGAGTTCTGATCCATCGAAAGGAGTTTCGATGATGTCGATGATAGAGATCATGACATATCCCATTACCATACAGAACTGAACCTAACTGGGTCACACAAACAAGGGTTTGAATCTGGTGATCATCAATTGAACTGATCTAGTTCAATTGATCTGAATGAGATTCAATTAGGTTCAAGGAAATCGTGCTAGCACTCGATTGAACCTAACGTTCTTCTTTTACTATCATAAATAAGTTGTCCTGACTGAGCCAAAGGAGTTTGTGCTCAATCAGAGGCCTTCATATGGTCTGACTGGAGGTTGTCCAAGTCAGAATAAGGTTGTCTTATTTGTAAGACATTACCTGCCATTTTTGGTCACCTGCCATTTCTTGTTCTTTGACTTTGGTCAAAAGTCTACCTTTGACTGGTCAAACGTTGACCATTGACCCTTTGACTTTTGACCACATGTCATGCACCTATTGGAGAGCTGGTGGGGGCCTGTCCCCCTGCCAGAACCTGGCAAGGAGAAGGGCGCACGCCAAGGGTGGCGTGAGCCCAAGTAGGAGGCGCCTAGGAGTCCTTGTTGGACAAGGACTCCATCCTCCCTTTTGGATTCCAATCAGAGTTCTACTAAGAATCCAGTTTGACTGGTCTTAGGCACCCTCTAAGGAGGAATCCAGGGGTCTCTATTCCCAACCAATCAGATTTAGATCTGATTTCACAAAGGGTTGTGATTGGTTGGGAGGAAGAGGAGTTGGATCACAAGCTTAGTCTATAAATAAGACCCTGCGCCCAACTCAATTCTAAGTGAAAGTGAATTCAATAGAGATTTCCCACGCCCCAAGGCTGCCTCTCCCCTCCTTCTCCATGCCATAGTCTCTTCTCCCCTTGCTCTCCACGTCCAAAAGTGTTTTGGACTTGGTTGGTGCGATTCAGATCAAGGAAAGGCGATCAAAAGCAAGAAGGCTGCGCTGCTGCAAAAGGACGACTGCAGATCTTCAAAAGAGTTTTGAAGATCCTCCAGATCAGATCCAGATCTGATTTTTGGAGGTGTGATAGAGAAGAAGAGGATCTCCAGATCCAACCCGAGTGGATACCGGTAGAGGCCAGGCGCTTGCGTGGCTAAGATCCAGAACCTTCCGCTGCAATCAGGATCATCTACAAGGTAATAGGATTCCCCAAATCAGGTAAATTGAATTTGATTTAATTTATCTTATTTTATTTTATTTATTAAAATAATAAGAATCAGATCTGAAACATATCAAGATCTGATTAAGGTCAAGAGAAAATTTTGGAAATATATCTCTTGATCTAATCAGATCTGGACGAACCTGGACCGAGAAATCAGGATTTCCCTTCACATGTGTCATGCACTTATTGGAGAGTAGATAGGAGCTTGTCTCCTCATTGGAAATTAGGAGGGGGTGCATGCCTAGGATGGCATGTGCCAATGGTTAGGGATGCTCGAAGTCCCATACGGATGGGACTCCAGGTTGCTTCTTGGATTCAAACTAGGTGACCCTCATCTATAGACTTTGATCAGTCTTAGGCACCATCTAAGGATGAATCTGTGGGTCTCTCATCTAATTGGATCAGGTAATGTCATCTCACCAATCAAATTTAGTTCTGATTGCACGATGCAATGTGATTGGCCGGGATGATGTGGCACTACATGGCGTAGTACGATCTATATAAAGACCTATCTGCGCCCACTTTTTAGAGACTCCTATCCTAGCCATGCCCCAAGGCTGTCCCTCTTCCTTCTCTATGCCACCTTCAGGCCATCTCTCTCCTCTCCATGCCCAAGGATAGTTGGGCTTTAGATTAGTGAGATTCAGGCAAGAAAAGGCTGACGAGAAAGGAAGAAGGCAGCACCACTGTAGAGATGACTGCTGATCTTTGAAAGAAGTTTTGAAGATCCTCCAAATCAGATCTAGATCTAATTTTTTGAGAAAAGAAAAAGAAGGAGAAGATCTCTAGATCCAGCCTGAGTGGATACTGGTAGAGGCCAGGCACTTACGTGGCTAGATTCAGAATCTCAAGGCTTCAGCAGGATCATCAACGAGTAATCAGATTACCTAAAATCAAGGTAAAATTAATTTAGATTTAATTTAATTTAATTTTCTTATTTATCAAATCATAAAATCAGATCTGAAAAATGTCAGATTTGATTAGGATCTAAGGGAAAATTTTTGAAATATACCTCTCGATTCAATCAGATCTGAATGAACCTAATCCCAAAAAATCAGGATTTTTCCCTTCATAAGTACTATACCTTCTAGTAGATCTACCAACGTCCAAACTTGGTTTGAGTGCATTGTGTCAATTTTTAACTTCATTGCCTCTGATAATTTCTCAGAGTTTATATCTGATATCGTCTCATCATAGGTTTTGGGATCATCACCATGAACCCCATTACCTACGAGGAATATTTTCTCTACTTCCTCTGAGATAGTACCTAAGTACCTCTTAGGAGGTTGAAAACTCTTTTCGATCAACGAGGTAGAGGAGGTAGTGATTGTATTGGCTCAACCTAATTTGGTTCCACAGGGTCCTTAGCTCGCTGCTCTTATGAGACTTTCTTCTTGAGTTTGATCTACTTTCTAATGCCGCTATCTTGAATAAATTATTTTTTAAGAAAGATGGCATGCCGACTCACAATCACATTGTGGTCTTTTGGAATGTAGAAATAATATTCTAATGGCACTTTAGGATATCCTATAAATCAAGCTCTAAAAGATCTAAAGTCTAACTTATCCGCTTGTTGTCTTTTGACATGAGCCGGACAACACCAAATTATGAGATGACCTTGACTTGATTTCTTACCATGCTACATCTCATACGATGTGGTAGGAACGATTTTAGAGAGAACCTGATAAGTTCCATAAATTCATCAATAAAAGTATTTGTTGACGTAGAATCTGGTCATCGTCGGAGTCCGCTGGAGTGGAGGCCGATGAGGTCGCCATCGGAGATCTGCAAAATAAAGTCCCATATGGAGTCGGTGGGGGGTGGCTTCGGCAGGACCCTCCGACGATCAAGTCAGCTCTGGCCAATAGGAATGGAGTGCTCGAAATGAGTTTCGGAGCTTGGAGAATAAGAGGAGAGCTTAGAGATTAGAGAGATTAGCGTATCTGAAGGGTCCCTTTTATAGCGGAGCTTGATGGTGATGGCTGCAGCCGCATGCTGGCGGGCCGCTCGAGGTTCGGCAGAGTCAGTCTCTCGGGGAGGTGCCGTATGCAGCGGGTTGATGGTAACAGCTATAGTTGCATGTTGGTGGGCCGCTCGAGGTTCGGCAGAGTCAGTCTCTCGAGGTGGTGCCGTATGCGATGGATTGATGGTGACAGCTGCATAGCCAGTCGAATGAAGGGTTGAAGGCCTTCATTGTGTGCCAATTTTGAAGGAGTTCAGGCTTCTAAAGAGGAAGCTTGGAAGGAGTTCGGCTATCGTGGGCATCTGGCTGTAGGTACGTGGCTAAGGCTCGGTCGCTGGGGAGTTTGGTATAAGCTCAGTCGGCCGAAGGGGGTGTCAGGGAGGAGTTCGGCTCCTGAAGAAGTCCGTTCGAAGGTTGTCTGGGATGAGTCCAACTCCCAAAGAAGTCTAGCAAAAGAGGAAGCTTGGAGGGGAGTTCGGCTCTCATATGCATCTGGCTGGAGGGGTGCAGCTAGGGTTCGACCGCTGAGAGTTTGGGCACTGGGGGATCCCATTAAAGCTCGGCCGCTTGGAGTCCAAGGAGCTCGGCCGCTAAGTAGCTCGGCCGGCTGAACGGGTTAGAAGAAGCTCGGCCGCTGGGGAGTTTGGCTAAAGCCCGTCTGCTGAAGCTCTTCTGTAGCACCTACTTGTTGAGCATCAAACTAGACTTCGGTGGGAGCGGGATTTATCCCCAACACTAGCCCCCCACACCCGAGCTCGAAATTCGAGGGAAGGGAGTGCAAAAAATGCAACTGTCGAAGTCTTCTTCTAGGTGCCGTGCTGGTTCAGGTCGAAACTCGCAGGGGAGATTTCATCGCCAGCCAAAGTTGATATCGAAGTTGAGGCCCGAGGGAGATCTCATCTCCAACCGAGGTTGAGGTAGGCCTCATCCACTACGATCGAGGTCGGAGGTTAATCTCCTCGGGGACAATATTATCTCCAACAGTCGAGGTTAATACGGTCACTCGGGAGGTTAATACGCTCGGGAGATTGCTTATCTCTATCCGAGGCTTCTCGGATGCTCTGGCTGAGGTCATCTCGAGCATCTTGGCCGAGGTTGTCACAGACCTTATCTCTATCCGAGGTTTCTCGGGTGCTCTGGCCGAGGTTGTCCCAAGCCTTATCTCTATTCGAGGCTTCTCGGGCGCTCTGATCGAGGTTGTCGTGAATCTTACCCATAGCCAAGGTTTCTCGGATGCTCTAGCCGAGGTTGTCCCGGGCCTTATCTCTATCTGAGGCTTCTTGGGTGCTCTGGTCGAGGTTGTCGTGGGCCTTACCCATAGTCGATGTTTCTTGGGTGCTCTAGCTGAGGTTGTCCCGAGCCTTATCTAGAGCCGAGGTCGTCGGTCGCTTCAGAAGAGATCTTATCTCTAGCCGACGTTGATGGAGATCCTATTTTCTACGGACTTCGGAGCTCGGACTTGGACTTTGCTCACGCTAGGATGAGGTTCTCCTCCTGCTCCTAATGGGTTGTGGGGTGCATTCGGACCATCGTTCGTCTCCCCCCATCTCGTCTAAGGTGGATAAGGCCTTGGACTTTGCTTGCATTTGGACAAGGTTCTCCTCCTATTCCTAACGGGCTGTGGGGGCACATTCAGACCATTGTCTGTCTCCCCCCATCTCATCCTTAGTGAATGAGGCCCTTGACTTTGCTTGCATTAGGACGAGGTTCTCCTCCTATTCCTAACCGAGGTTGACTCGATCGCTTGAGAGAGATCTTATCTCTAGCCAAGGTTGTCCACGGCGCTCGAAAGAGATCTTATCTCTAGCCGAGGTTGTTGATCATGTTAGGACGAGGTTCTCCTCCTATTCCTAATCGAGGTTGGCTCAGTCTCTCGGAGAGATCTTATCTCTAGCCGAGGTTCTCAACGATCGCTCGGGAGAGATCTTATCTCTAGCTGAGTTGACTCGGTCGCTCGAGAGAGATCTTATCTCTAGCCGAGATTGATGCTCGGGTTAGGACGAGGTTCTCCTCCTGTTCCTAATCGAGGTTCACTCGGTCGCTCAGGAGAGATCTTATCTCTAGCTGAGGTTGATGCTCGGGTTAGGATGAGGTTTCTCCTCCTATTCCTAATCGAAGTTGACTCGATCACTCGGGAGAGATCTTATCTCAGCCGAGGTTGTCAACGGTCGCTCGGGAGAGATCTTATCTCTAGCCAAAGGTTGACTCAATCGCTCGAGAAGAGATCTTATCTTTAGTTAAGGTTGATGCTTGGGTTAGGATGAGGTTCTCCTCCTGTTCCTAATCGAGGTTGACTTAGTTGCTCGAGAGAGATGTTATCTCTAGCTGAGGTTGTCAACGGTCGCTTAGGAGAGATCTTATCTCTAGCCGAGGTTGACTCGATTGCTCGGAGAGATCTTATCTCCAGCCAAGATTGTCAATGGTCGCTCAGGAAAGATCTTATCTCTAGCCGAGGTTGACTCGGTTGCTCAGGAGAGATCTTATCTCTAGCCGAGGTTGATGCTCGGGTTAAAATGAGGTTCTCCTCCTGTTCCTAATTGAGGTTGACTCGATCGCTCGGGAGAGATCTTATCCCTACAGTCGAGCTTTCCCTCGGGAAGATCTTATCTCCTGCGGCCAAGGTTGAACCGAGAACTTGGGGGAGATCTTATCTCCTGCAACCAAGCTTTCCTCAGAGAAGATCTTATCTCCTGCAGTCGAGCTTTCCTCGGGGGAATCTTATCTCCTACGGTCGAGCTTTCCTAAGGGGAGATCTTATCTCCTACGGTCGAGCTTTCCTAAGGGGAGGTTGAAACTGGGCACTCAGAGGAGATCTTATCTCCTACGGCCGAGCTTTCCTCGGGGGAGATTCTTATCTCCTGCGGCCGAGGTTGAACTGGGCACTCGGGGGAGATCTTATCTCCTGCAGTCGAGCTTTCCTCGGGTGAGATCTTATCTCCTACGACCAAGCATTCCTCGGAGGAGATCTTATCTCCTGTAGCTGAGGTTGAACCGGGCACTCAGGGGAGATCTTATCTCTTACGACCGAGCTTTCCTCTGGGGAGATCTTATCTCCTGCAGCCGAGGTTGAACTGGGCACTCGGAGGAGATCTTATCTCCTACAGCCGAGCTATCCTCGGAGGAGATCTTATCTCCTGCGGTCGAGCTTTCCTTGGGGGAGATCTTATCTCTTGCAGTCGAGGTTGAACCGGGCACTCGGAGAGATCTTATCTCTGCGGCCGAGCTTTCCTCGGGAGAGTTCTTATCTCATACGGCCGAGGTTGAACCGGGCACTTGGGGAGATCTTATCTCCTACAGCCGAGCTTTCCTCAGGGGAGATCTTATCTCCTACAGCCGAGCTTTCCTCAGGGGAGATCTTACCTCCCGCAGCCAAGGTTGAACCGGGCACTCGGGGGAGATCTATATCTCCTGCGGTCGAGCTTTCCTCGGGGAGATCTTATCTCCTACGGATGAGGTTGAATCGGGCACTTGGGGGAGAACTTATCTCCTGCAGTCGAGCTTTCCTCGATGGGATCATCTCCTACTGTCGAGCTTTCCTCGGGGGAGATCTTATCTCCTGCAGTCGAGGTTGAATCGGGCACTCAGGGAGATCTTATCTGCTGCGGCCTAGCTTTCCTCGGAGGAGATCTTATCTCCTACGGTCGAGGTTGAACCAGGCACTCGGGGGAGATCTTATCTCCTGCAGCTGAGCTTTCCTCGGGGGAGATCTTATCTCCTGCAGTCGAGGTTGTTGCTCGTGTTAGGACGAGATTCTCCTCCTATTCCTAATGCGGCAATTATTGGCTGCTTTTTCTCTATCATCGCATGGTTTTTGCATCCAGAAATGATATTATTGAAAGAAAAGAATTTTATGGAAAGAAAGTTACAAGAAATGCATCCCCAAATTCTATGTTTCAGTGTCATGGTAGCGTTGTTCCTCCGCATTCTCTCCGGCAATAAGTCCCAGGTCGGACGACCTCCTCTATCTCATGCTGGCCTTCTCAATTTGGAGCAAGCTCTTGGATTTGTCGCTGGGAGCCAACAAATCATTGATGTACCAAGCTCCTCCTTGGGGTAATGTTGATGATGCCGTGAGGTGGCCGACCTTGTAGTTTTTGATTACGGCAGCGCCCTTAGCCGATCTTCTCCTACCGACGGATTTTACCCCGCCGCTCCCTCCTGACGAGCTCCTCAATTTCGTCTCACAGTTGGATGCATTCCTTAGTATCGTGGCCGTGGTCGTGATGGTAGAGGCAGTACTTGCTTCGATCGTGCTTGTTTTGGAGAGACCGTAACCCTCCTGGTCTTGGCAGCTGGTTCCTAACTTCGGTGAGAATCTGAGTTCGAGGAGCGTTGAGGGGGGCGTAGTCGCGGAACCTTCCGAGAGGAGGGCTTCTTTGTGCCCCTCTATCGGGGTTTCCTTGGTGGCGAGCTTGAGAAGTTCGAGCCCGCCTGCTTTTGGAGGGAGTCCGTGAGCACGGCCGAAGTTCATTTCGTTCCTTTGGAAAACCTGCAGGAGAACTTCATGCCACTTCGTTTGGGCTTCCTTGGAGTCATACTCGAGAGGGAGTCCTCACTTGTCCTGGGGCGGTTGTGAGCTCGGTCGAACTTCATCTCACCTCGTGTGAAATCTTTATAGGGGGCTTTCTTGGTGACATACTCGAGCGAGAGTTCGACCTCACTTGCACCGAACTTCATTCCAATGATGAGGTTTGAAGGGAGAGTTCGACCTTACGGGCGTCGAACTTCATTCCGATGACGAGCTTCGAGGTGAAGTTCGGCCTCACTTGCGTCGAACTTCATTCCGATGATGAGCTCCGAGGTATAGTTTGGCCTCACTTGCATTGAACTTTGCTCCGCTTTCCCGCAAAAGCTTCTGTGGGAGGACTTCATGTCCCTTTGTTGGGGCTTCCTTGATGATGAGTTTCAAGGCGGAGTTCGGCCTTACATGCGCTGAACTTCATTCCGCGGGAGAACTTTGTTCCGCCCTCGCTTGCGCCGTACTTCATTCCATTTTCCTATGAAACTCTCCATGGGAGAACTCCCTGCTGCATTTGTCCGAACTTCCTTGAGGATGAGCTCGGGGGGAGCTCAGCTTTGCTTGCCCGAACTTCACTCCACCTCCGGTGAATTCTTTGTAGGAGGTTTCATTGACGACATACTCGAGGGGGGAGTCCGGCCTCACTTGAGCCGAACTTAATTCCGACCTTCTGATGAAACCTTCTGTAGGAGATCTTCTGCTCTCCATTTCTCCTTCCTAAGGGCGATTGGTATGCCCAAATGCTCTTCCTTAAGGCCGGTTCCTCGCATCCTCATGGCGGGTTTGCTGACAAAGTCTTCACCAGAGGTTGTCGCACGGCCTGCATCATCTCGATGGGGCCGCGAACTCGACCAACAGGTTGAACTGCTCTACATCTGCGGTGGCTTCGAGTGGATCCTGGGCTGTCGGGGCTACAACGGGAGCCAGTCATCGAGTCGAAGCTCTCCGAGAGGCATTTTCTCTTTGGGAGGGAAAAGGGAGATCTTCAGAGGGGGAATGGAAAAATCATCGCCGAGCACTGCTTTAAGAAAAAGAAAACCTTGGAGGTTCGAGCCCTCCTTCTAGTGCCAATCTGTTGACGCAGAATCTGGTCGTCGTCGGAGTCCGCTAGAGTGGAGGCCGATGAGGTCACCGTCGGAGACCTGCAAAATAAAGTCCCATCCGGAGTCGGTGGGGGGGGTGGCTCTGGCAGGATCCTCCGACGATCAAGTCAGCTCTGGCCAATAGGAATGGAGTGCTCAAAATGAGTTCCGAAGCTTGGAGAAGAAGAGGAGAGCTTAGAGATCAGAGAGATTAGCATATCTAAAGGGTCCCTTTTATAGTGGAGCTTGATGGTGATGGTTGCAGCCGCATGCTGGCGGGTCGCTCGAGGTTCGGTGGAGTCAATCTCTCAGGGAGGTGCCGTATGCGGTAGGTTGATGGTGACAGCTGTAGCCGCATGCTGGCGGGCCGCTCGAGGTTCGGCAGAGTCAGTATCTTAGGGAGGTGCCATATGCGGCGGGTTGATGGTGACAGCTGCACAGCCAACCGAATGAAGGGTTGAAGGCCTTCATCATGTGCCCATTCCGAAGGAGTTCGGGCTTCTAAAGAGGAAGCTTGGAAGGAGTTCAGCTCCCGTGGATGTCTGACTGGAGGTACGCAGCTATGGCTCGACCGCTGGGGAGTTCGGTATAAGCTCGATCGACCGAAGGAGGTGTCAAGGAGGAGTTTGACTCTTGAAGAAGTCCATCCGAAGGGTGTCCGGGATTAGTCTAGCTCTCGAAGAAGTCCGACCGAAGAGGAAGCTTGGAGGGAAGTTCGGCTCTCGTATGCATCTGGCTGGAGGGATGCAGCTAGGGTTCGACCGCTGGGAGTTCGGGCGCTGGGGGATGCCGTTAAAGTTCGACCGCTTAGAGTCCAAGGAGCTCGATCGCTAAGTAGCTCGGCCGGCTGAATGGATTAGAAGAAGCTTGGCCGCTGGGCAGTTCGGCTAAAGCCTGTCTGCTGAAGCTCTTCTACGGCACTTGCTTGTTGAGCATCAAACTAGACTTCGGCGGGAGCGGGGTTTATCCCCAATAGTATTAATTTATTAATTAATTTATATTAATTTGTTAAAAATTAATGATCAATTTATATATAATTTTTAAGAAATTAATATTTTATTAATTAAAAAATTAATTAAAAGATAATAAAAATTAAAAAATAAAATTTTATTATTAATGCAAAGAGCTTATTTTTTTTATTATAATGAAATAAGTTTTGCACAAAACAAAGCTAAAAAGAAGAAGATATGAATTTTTAAAGATAAAAAAAATTAAATAAAAAAAGAAAAATGGCTCAGCCGGCTCAAGCTGCCGCGGCATATCAGCCGACACATCCAAACGTGCTGAGCCAAGATGATGAAGCCAGCACGCCAAGCTAGCCTACCCAAGCTGACTCAGCCGTAGAAGCCGTCAGTCGGTCCACGATCCAGGCGTGGACCGCTAGCTTAGTAAAAATCGATGAATCACGGAGCAACACGTGGTGGACCTAGATCCTTAAAGGGTTCACAAAAAATCTATCATGGCTCATAGGGCATTTTGGACTTTTCACTCGATGATAGAAGGTGCTGATTAGTTACGATGTACAGTGCAGCCAGTCCACGCCGTCCATGGGAATAGTAAAGGCGCGATCGGACGAATCCGATTGATTGCAGTCAAGATCGAACAATGGTGGATATTTTTGGATTTGATTTAGCTTCTGGCATTCCATCGGATGGTAGCGCTCAAATCTGACTCAGATCCAATGGTTCAGGAAGTTCCTGAGATAATTAAAACATGCAAAACTTGATCCGACGGCTAGGTTTTCTCCTTTTTAACGCAATCAAACGGCCAGAATTTAATCCAACCTGATCTGGGCCGATATGCATTCGATTTTGATGATTTTTGATCCGTTGGATTCCTATTGAATGACCAGGTTTCATCCAGGGTAACAAAATTCAATCAAGACATCTTTTAATTAGATTTTCACTTAGATTTCTCCATATTTTGATGATCAAAGAGCTCCTTAGTCCCTCATTGCCAAGAAGAAAACTCTTCTGTCCTCCTAGCTCTATAAAAAGGACCCCAGGCCTCTAGAAATAGACAGATCTGATTAGAAGAAATCTTTGGTATAGGGTGAAGCCAGGGTTTAGGTTAATGACTGCTTCGAGATAATAGGTGCCGAGAAGAAGAGATGGGCTTCTACACCATCTTTCTACCAATGCCGATCCAAGATCAGAGATCATCCTATTTTAATTTCTTTTTTTCTTCTTCTTTTTATGTATTTAAATTATAAATTTTTTAATTAATGTAATATTTATTTTTATGCTATTTAAATTCATGCTCTTTATTTTTATTGCAATTTAATTTCTGCACTTTAATAATTATTTTTTATTTTATTATAAGTAAATACTAAGATGTAACTAGTAGATCTTAATACCAAGTTTAAATTTCTGCATCTTTTAATTTTTGCTTTTATTTTTCAACTACACTTTTGATTCCAAAACTCAAATCCTTTTTCTTTTTCTTGTCAAAAATCAAAAATTTCAAATCTAAAACACTACCTTCCCTATGGATTTGATCCAACTCACTACTATCTACATATTTTTAATTATTTTAAGAAGTCAGATTAAACTGATAAATACGGTGTCTTAACGACAACATCACACTCCTATCAAGTTTTTGGCACCATTGCCAAGGATTTTTAATTTTTGATTTTAATTTTTTTGATTTATTTTAAATAAATTAAAAAATAGTTTCAACAAATGTCTCAAGTTTTTGGTGTCGTTGTCGGAGAAGGCACGGACATTAAATTTTTGATCTCTTTGATTTCTCTATAAATAAATTATAAATAAAATTTTTATTTTTTTATAAATATTGCTTGCTAATTTTTTTATTTATTTTATAGAAAAATAGGTTAAAGAATAAAAAAAACTAGGGCAAAGAACAAATCATTTAGTTTTGCTTGGTGAGATCAATCCTAACCCTAGTCTTTTTCTTTTTTTATTTATTTAATTATTTTATTTTTAAATTAAATTTAAAAAAATATATCCACTTAAATCTAATTAAAAATTTTATGACAAGATTAGAAATTCTAATTACTTAGAGCATGCATCATATTAGTTTTATTTTTATTTTTTTTTTTGATGATCGCTGGACACAAGGTAAGCTCTTAAGTTTAATTAATTTCATGCATCTACTTTAGTTGCATAGAATCCCTTGTTGAAAGTGATTGGGCATATGCATCTTTAAATCAACTTAAGGGCACAACTCAATTAATCAAGATAAGGTAGGGATTTGATCATCCTTTCTTGACCCACAAATAATCAACCAACATCCTGCATTGACCTAAGCTTTTAATTTTAAAATCAATTAGACATCAGCCCTAGGAGCTCGAGCTCAATAGGACAAGAAATCCTAATTATTGAACCAGATTAGAGTTAGTCAATTTGACTGATGTCTAGAAAAGTGATTTAGGAATGACTAGACTCGAAGGAAGGTGGTTTCTAATTGATTTCGTTCGCTTACCTGACCAAGCACAATTGGTGTCTAAGACAAGCAACGAGGGGACTCCCACCAACCATACACTTAACTAGCCAATTGATTGGCTATCCTATACTTGGAGGGCTTGAAGGTGACCTTGGTAGTTAGGAGCTGACTAGATCTAGGATAATCCTTAGTCAGAATTGATTGACCAACTTGATTGCTAACCAACATCAAACCTAATTAACCTTAATTCTTCTCTCTTCTTAGTTCTTGGACTCCTAAGGATCTCTTCTTTAGAACTCTTTTTTCTTTCTTCTCCTTTCTTCTCTAAAATAAAATAAAAGAAAAATAAAATTAAACTAACTAAAAAAATATTAAAAATGATAATTAAATTAAATTAAATTAATAGGTAAAATAATAAAAAAAAATAATTTTTAATATAATAAAATAATAAAAAATATAAAAAAATTTTAAAAAAATTTTGAACCATACGTTAGGGTTGCACTAGTGCATGCACGGTAGGAAATTGCTTTGCCTGATCTAGATGAACCCAACCATAAAATTAAAAGGCCGAAAATTTTAGAGAACTACCCAAGCGGATGAAGGAATACTTTATTCCTTCCATCTATAATCCATCGACTTATATCTAATTATCTAAAATTCAGGCTACCCATTATGAGATCAAGCTGACCACAATCCAGATGCTCCCATCTTTCTATGGAAACACTAATGAAGATCCTTATAAATATCTAGATGAATTCTTAGAAATCTGCTCTACGATGAGAATTCAAAATTTAACTACGGATGCCCTAAGATAAATTTTATTTTTCTTATCATTAAAAGACAAAGTCAAATATTGGCTTGGTACAATAAGAAAACTAATTAAAACTTGGGCTAACTTGCAAAGTGAATTTCTTAAAAAAATTTACCTCATAGGCCGAACCAATACTATGAGGCGAGCTATCACTAGATTTGCTCAACTTCCAAGAGAACAGATTCACGAGTCATGAAAGAGACTTAAGAAACTTCTTTGAAAATGCCCACACCATGGTCTATCTAAGTTGCAAATAGTTCAAGCTTTCTATGAAGGTTTAGGAGACTGATACAGACAAATGGTAGATGCAGCCTGTGGAGATGCATTAATAAAGAAAAGTAAGGATGGAGCCTATGCCTTATTTGAAACTCTGAGTGAAAACTCAATCAACCATGCTTCGTTATCTTTCTACCAAAAGTGGGTAGGGATTTATGATTCAGACTCTAGTTCTAAGTCTGACTTAAACCAATTAGCTCAGAAATTAGATAAAATCGATCTTTTTGCCCAAAAATTAAATCAAGTCCTAACCCTAGGACAATAATCTCCTACAGAATTTATATCATCTTCTAATTATCAGAAGATTTATTCAATCTATGCTAGCCCAACCCATCATGTGAGTGAATGTCCTATCAATGCATAGTTTTCACCTTTTATCCAAGAACAAGTCCAAGCTACTAAAAACTACTCCAAGCCAGTTAATGATCCATTTTTAAATTCATATAACTCTGGCTGGAGAAATCATCCTAATTTTTTTTGAAAATCATAATAGACTTAGGCTCAGATCCAAACTCTATCAGTGCAATGTTATCAGAATAGACCTCAACACCAAAACTATGCTTATAACAAAGGTCAGCCTAGTAAGCCTTTCCAGCCACCAAATTATAATCAGCCCTCATACCCACCTCCTCAACAGACCAATCTAGCTGATGATAGATTTAACCAACTTCAACAATTGATTCCGACTCAATAGCAATCTATTGTCAGGATAGAAGCTCAAATTAGACAACTAGCGAATCTAACATGATGAGAGAACTAGGTCAATTATCGAGCCTACCAATTTCAAACAACCCACCTAATATCTCCTAACTATCTAGACCAAGTTATCAATTTAATGTCTCACTTAAGAATCCCCAATTTGAGAATGCCAAAGTAATTCCTAAACTTAAAAGCTATAGGATTCTTATGGACCAATACCAAGACCAGATGAGAGAAGCTAGTACTGATGCTAGCTAAAATAAAAATT
Organism: Cocos nucifera; assembly: GCA_006176705.1. NCBI lineage: Eukaryota > Viridiplantae > Streptophyta > Magnoliopsida > Arecales > Arecaceae > Cocos > Cocos nucifera. The sequence goes on from QRFJ01005580.1 coordinate 51,177, forward strand.
TAGAGAAATAGGTTAGTACTAAGACTAACCACATAGAAGAATCCAAGCCAAAAACTAGTACTGATGCTGGTTCTAGTTTAAATGAGATAGACATAGAGAAAAAAAGAATAGATGATTTATCCGAGACTTATGAACCTAATGTCCTATTCTCTTTAATGCTAGAAGCTGATTCTTCTTACAAAAATCAAGAGGCATGCAATGAAGTGTCAATGGAGTTGTTTAAGCAAGATTATATTAATTTACTTTTAGAATTAAAAATATCTTTAGACACCCTTCCAACATCCATTAAATCAAACTTAACTCCTAAAACTCCATTCATGAGCATTTTAGAAAAACAAAAAGAAGAAATTCTTAATAAACATGGGTCTAACAATGGGGTCACAAATTATGTCCCTAAAATTAATAATGATTATATCAATAAAGGAATAAAAAATTATTTTTCTGAGATTGACAATCCAAAACTATTGAAATTTATCAATCTAATATTTGATATAGGATAGTAAGCTACATTGTGTCTGACTGAAGATGGTAAACTTAACGCTTGTTGGGAGACAACCTAATATTTAGTTTTTTTTAGTTTAATTTATCTTTTCAGTTAATTTTTTTTTATGATAATTTGAATAAGGGAGAGCTCAAATTTTCAAAGGCATGTGCTGGACCAAAAATATACTGAGTCATATTCTTTAATGTTCTTTATTACACCCTTTATTTTTTCTTCTTCATTGAGGATAATGTTGATTAATTTTATAGGAAGAAAAATAGAAATTTTAAAATTTTAAGTCCTCAAAAAAGTTAGTATTTAGTATTTGAACATCTGATTATGCTTATGAATCGAATTAAACTAAGCATTTTTAAAAAAAAATTGATACACAGATCAGAGAATCTATGAGATATTGAGGAATCAAGTATTAAGAAAATTCAATAAAGAATTAAGTCTAGAACATAAAAAGTTTTTTCTTGAGTATTTCTAATTTTTTCTACTAGCATCAAAGAAAAGTCTACTTTTTATGAGCTTATTTAGGATAACATATAAAAAAATTATTTCAATAAAATAGTTTTCAAGTACTTCTCACTAAGTAATCGGATCTCTTTGCCTAAGCAAGCATTGAGTTTCACATCAAAAGGTGGGAAGGGCAAAGAAGCTTATTATAAAGCTAGTTTTAACTCGTAGCCTATTTGATTCGAGCTAGTAAGCCCGAGGGGTATTCTATACCTAATACCCTAAAGTCAAATGGTTTGGAAGTCATTGGCCTATAACTTACTACATAGATCAAATAGAAAGCTTAACGGATTAAGACACTCAATAGTGATACAATGTTAAAAATAAATAAATAAAAAAATAAAAATTAATTTTCAATCGACTAATTGAATCTCGTTGTCTAAGTAAGCAATAATATTTGGATCAAAAAGTGGATAATATAAAAATAAAAATCAATAAATGAAGGGTGAAAGTAGCAATACACTTGCCTATATGAAAGTTTAGACAAATCAGAGATAAAGATGGGATGATTTAGAAAAAATTCTAAAAAATTTAATATTCTTTACTTAATTTTTTTATTGATAAGTATTAATATTCTAATGATATATCTCACTTATACTCTACTGAATATCAATGGCCACTTTCAAAACTGCATAGGTAAAATTTGAAACTCTAAAGTTAAAAGATATTTAAAACTAAATTCTTTCTTTACTGGAGGACAAGCAAAGCTTAAGTTGGAAGGTGTGATAAGTATCATAAATTTATCAATAAAAGTATTAAATTATCAATTAATTCATATTAATTATTAAGAATTAATGATCAATTTATATATAATTTTTAAAAAATTAATATTTTTATTAATTAAAAAATTAATTAAAAAATAATAAAATAAAAATATAAAATATTATTATCAATGGAATGAGCTTTTTTTTTATCACAAGAAAATAAGTTTTGCATAAAACAGAGCTAAAATGAAGAAGATATGAATTTCTAAAGATAAAAAAAATTAAATAAAAAAAAAATGGCTCAGCCGGCTCAAGTCGCCGCGCCATATCAATCGATGCATCCAAACATGCCGAGCCAAGCTGATGAAGCCAGTGCGCCAAGCCAGCCGAGCCAAGCCGACTCAACCGTAGAAGCCGTTAATTGATCCATGATCCAAGCGTGGACCGCCAGCTCAGTAGAAATTGGCGAATCATGGAGCGACACGTGGTGGACCAAGATCCTTAAAGGGTACATAAAAAATCTATCATGGCTTATAGAACATTTTGGACTTTTCACTCAATGATAGGAGGCGCTGATTGGTTGTGGTGTACGGTGCAGCTAGTCTACGCGGTCCATGGTAATAGTAAAGGCACGATCGGATGGATTTGATTGATTACGGTCAAGATCGAATGGTGGTGGTTATTTTTGAATTTGATTTAGCTTCCAGCATGCCATTGAATAGCAGCACTCACGTCTGACCCAGATCCAACGATCCAGGAAGCTCTCGAGTTGATTAAAACATCCAGAACTTGATTCGATGGCTAGATTTTCTCCTGATTAACGCAATCAGATGGCCAGAATTTAATCGATCCTAATCTGGGCCGATTCACATCCGATTTTGATGATTTCTGGTCCGTTGGATTCCTATTGAATGACCAAATTTTATCCAAAGTAGCAAAATTCAATCAAAACTTCTTTTAATCTGATTTTCACTCAAATTTCTCCATATTTTGATGATCAAAGAGCACCTTAGTCCCATATTGCCAAAAAGAAAACTCTCCATCCCTCCTAGCTCTATAAAAAAGACCCTAGGCCTCTAGAAATAGACAGATCTGATTAAAGGGAAGCATTGGTATAGGTTGAAGCTAGGCTTTGGATTAATGGTTGCTTCAATGCAATAGATGTTGAGAAGAAGAGCTGGGCTTCTACACCATCTTTCTGCCAATGTCGATCCAAGATCAGAGATCAGCCTATTTTAATTTTTTTCTTCTTCTTCTTTTTATGTATTTAAATTATGAACTTTTAATTAATATAATATTTATTTTTATGCTCTTCAATTTTATGCTCTTTATTTTTATTGCAATTTAATTTTTGCACTTTAATTATTGCTTTTTATTTTATTGCAAGTTAATGCTAAGATCTAACTAGTAGATCTTAGTACGAAGTTTAAATTTCTGCATCTTTTAATTTTTACTTTTTATTTTCCAACTGCACTTTTGATTCCAAAACTCAAATCATTTTCTTTTTCTTTTCAAAAATCAAAGATATCAAATCTAAAACACTACCTTCCCTATGAATTCGATCCGACTCACTGCTATCTACATATTTTTAATTATTTTAAGAAGTTGGATTAAACTGATAAATATGGTATCTTAATGACAACATCGTACTCTTATCTGAACCCTATTCAGTAAATATATTGTAGTTAATAGACTATGTCCCAAAAGAAAATAAGGAAGGTCTATGAAGCTCATCATGGATTGGACCATATCTAATAGGATCCAGTTCCTCCATTCTGAAATTCTATTGAGTTGAGGTGTTTTAGGTGGAGTCAATTGAGAGATTATACCATTTTGCTTGAGATAGTCCAAAAATTTCCAACTAAGGTATTCACATCCTCGATCTGATACAAAAACTTTAATGGATTTTTTAGTTTTCATTTCTACTTCATGTTTGAATTTCTTGAATTTTTCAAAAGCTTCAGACTTGTGTCTCATAAGATACACGTACCCATACTGAGATAAATCATCGATAAAGATTATGAAGTAGATAAGGTTGCCTCTAGCTGGCACATCAAATGGGCCGCACACATCAGTATGTACTAGGGCAAGTAGATCCATGGCCCTTTCTCCATGTCCCATAAAAGAAAGCTTAGTCATTTTGCCATGAAGACATGATTCATAAATTGGATATGACTCGAAAGTCAACGAACTCAATAGCCCGATTTTCTTTAATTTGTAAATCCTATCTTCTGCTATATGATCTAGCCTTAGGTGCCATAGATACCTATCATTCAAACTATCCCTGGGTTGTTTTACAGCATTCACATTTTGCTCGATATTAAAGATACATACATCAATATGTAACTAGTAGAGATCGTTAATGAGGAAACCACTTGCAATTTTATTTCTTTCGTAAAGAATATTACAATGGTCCTTAAGATAACTAATTACATAGTCTTCTTGTGCTAAACATGAAATAGAAATCAAATTCCTGCTTACAGCAGGCACATAATAACAATCCCTAAGTATTAAATCTAAGTCAGATGGTCGTCGAAGAGGGTAGGTTTTCACGGCCACAGTAGCAACTCTTGCTCCATTTTCGATGCATAGGATCATCTCACCATCCCTCAGCCTCCTGCTATCCTCATGATCCTGCGTAAAAGTACACAAATGAGCACTAGAACCAGAGTCAAGCACCCAACTAGATGCAGAAGAAATCGTAAGGTTAGATTCAATAACATGCATACCTCTAGAAGGACTTGTCTCCTTCTTATTCTTCAGGGTGGCCAGGTATATAGGGTAGTTCCAATTTCAGTGACCATCAGTATTATAATGGAAACACTTTTCTTTGTCAGCGGCATTCTTCTTCAGCTCTACCTTCTTTTTCATTCCACCTTCTACCTTCTGCCTTTTCATAGACTTCTTCTTCTTTTCAAAAAACTTTCTTTTGGAAGAAGTCCATTCCATAGCAAGTACTGAGCCTTTAGAACCTTTCATAGAAAGTGCAGCAGTAACCAGCATGTTCATAAGCTCAGCCAGAGAACTTTGAAGTTTATGCATATGGTAGTTCATGATGAGCTGTCCATATGCATCAGTCAAGGATTGCAGAATTATGTCATTCTGCAGATCCTAGTCTAACATCACTCTAAGCTTCTCAAGATCTTCTAAGTCCTTGATCATCATCAGACAATGATCTTGGACTGACTGTCCACATGCATTTTAGTCTTAAACAGTCATTTAGTGATCTAATATTTGGCTGTGCGACTTTATACACCAAACAACTTTTGCAGGTGAGCCAACATTTGGCAGGCAGTCTTGATATTTTTATGTTGGCATCGAAGCTCATCAGACATCGAGCCCAACATGTGGTATCTGACCTAATTATCTTCATCCATCCATTTGTCAAGAGACGCTCTCTATTCAACGGATAGATGGGTTGGTAAGGTGGGAGCATCCTAATCTAATACATGAGTTAACTTTTTGGAACCCAAAATAGTTTTGAAGTTCTAGAGTCAATTCTTGTAATTGGGTTCGGTCAGTCTATGGGTGTCTAGGATACGGAGTAGTAGGTTGGATGTAGATATTTTTCTTTTTCTAAAGGGAGTAAAAGTTTCTAGTTAGATTTTATAATTAAGACTTGAACAATTTGTTTAGGAGTTTGATTTTTAAGCAAATTAGCTCCCACTAATTTCTCAGATCCCTACACTCCCTCTGTAGAGATGCAAAAATTCCCATGATTAATGATTTCTAGTGGATTGTGCCATCCCACCAACCGACTCATCACCTCATCTAACAGTTATTGATGATGGATTAGCCAATGAGAGAACAACTCTTGTCCAATGATTCTCTAATCATAGTGCACCCAAGCTTGGTCTCTAATTCAAGAATCTCATCGTGCTCAAAATATTGATCCACTCCTTAGTTAAGTCAGACCCACTATTTGCACAGATTGGATTCCTAATTGGATCTCTCACCGTATCCAAAATATTGAGCCCAATCCATCCTTCAGCCCGTAGCATCCAATGCCCAATAGACATGGTTGTATCTTTCTAGTGCAACTGAACCATTGTGACCAGCTGAGAACAATCAACCCCAGAAATGGCCCGCACATCTATAATGGTGGAAGACCGTAGACATCTTTTTTTAGGAAGATTTAATTTAGGTCTCTTTAAACTTAACTTGACATAGCCATAACCATTATGACTAACCTAGAGGCATGGGTTAGCTTGGATTATTAGCCACCTCAGATCAAGATTAAGCCGACAAATATGGCTAGGTAAGTGAGACCGGTGGAAGGGATATGGCATTAACTCAACAAGAATGCATTCGAGTCATGTAGCATTCAATTAAAAATCAGTCAGTCGTATTTACCAAACTTACCTTAGACACCAAATTGCTGAGCTAGAACCAATTGGGTCAGCCTATAATCTAGACTCTAACCATTAAGCCTAATTAGTTCTTAACTTGATCGATCACTCATGTGACTCAACCTCGACCCAGACTTAATCCTATTAGGCTGGTCAATTTAAGTACTCTTGATCCCATCTAACTGACTCTTGATTCAGTTTGATCAACTACTAGACCTAATTGAGCTACCCAAGCCTGAACGCAATTTCATGAATATATCTTAGATCTAAAAATTCTTAATTTTAGACTAAATATATTTTATAATCGTAATTCATATTTAAGTATAGGATTTATAAATAAAACATGTAAATAAAATCCTAGGATTCAAGATCTAGGGTTTTGTAGAAAATAAGTTTTTTGATTTCTCATTAAGGACGAATGCGTAGCAGCCCTACACATTATAAGAACACCCCATTAAATGGGAAGAGAGGACATTTAAACCATACTTAATTCTTATGACCGGATGACCAAGGAGAACGCCTTAATCAGAAACATGATAAATCTACAAAATTGGTTTGATCTACATATATATCACATATATAAAATTGATCAAACTTAAAAACATATTTTGCATATATCTCATGTATCATATTATGCATATTTTTAGATCTAAATTATCTCATAATTATCTAAAAAATAAAATTTAAATTTGATCAAATCAAATTAAATTTATTCAAGATAACTTTGTAGAACTATTCTACAACTAATCTAAACATGCGTCTATCATATCTCATATGAACAAAATTAAATAAATTTATTTTTTATTTTTTAGATCTAATTATAATATTTATAATATCAAAAAAGATAAATAAATAGATCTAAAATTATAATTAATTAAATTAAAATTATGATCATTCTAGACTATATATAGAATAATTCTATTCCTAGTCTAGTCATGCATCTCATACATCTTAGATCTAGATTATTTAATTTTTTTAACTTTTAATTTTAGATCTAATCATATCTAATGTGATATCTAAAATGATCTAATTATTAGATCAAAATTATATTAAAATCAGATCTAAATAAATATGGAACTTGGCTCTGATACCAGTTGAAGGAAAACTCTATTTCTCAGGTTAGGTTCGTTCAGATCTTGATTTGATCAAGAGGAATATTTTTAAAATTTTTTTCTTAGATCTAAATTAGATATGAGATTCTTTAAATCTAATTTTATCAATCTAATAAAATAAAAATAAAATAAAATAAATTAAATCTAATTTAATTGTACCTTATTATGGGTAATCCTATTACCCTATGATGATCCTGATGTTTGCTTGAGGTTCTGGATGTAGTCACGCAAGCACCTGGCCTCTACCGATATCCACTCGGGCAAGATCTAGAGATCTTCTTCTTCTCAATCTATGCTCCAATAATTAGATCTGGATCTGATCTTGATGGTCTTCAAAATGCCTTTTGAAGATCAACTGTTGTCTCTTGTATCAGTGCTGCATTATTCCTTTCCTGTCGCCTTTCTCTTGCTTGGATCGCACAAAACTAGAGCCTAAAACCTCTTGGGCATGGAGGGGAGAGAGAGGATCAGAGGGTGGAATGAAGAAGGAGGGAGAGGGGCTATGTGGCTTGGGCAAAGGAAAGAAACTCAAAATCCTAGGCATACATAGGGTTTATATAGTCCCTGCTGCACCATACTATGCCACATCATCCCGACCAATCATGGCTCTTTGTATAATCAGATCTAAATCTGATTGATGGGATGGCATCATCTGATCCAATCAAATTAGAGTCCCTCACAAACCTCCTTAGGTGGCACCAAGACTGATCAAAGAAGACTCTTTGGTGCCATCCATGTAGAGAGCAAGAAGCAACCTAGAGTAGCATCTGTATGGGACTCCAGGCATCATCCTCTTTGGGTGAACGAATCCCTAGGTGTGCACCCCCTACCTTTCTTCTTTTTAGCAGTGGGACAAAGCCCCATCTTTCCTCCTATGGGTGCATGACACATGGGCAGATGTTTAAGTGTCAAAGGTCAATGTTTGACCAAAGTCAAAAGACAAGATTTAGTAGGTGATGAAAAATGATAGGTGTTGTTTCAAACTTATCTCATAAATTATGTTAACCCTTTTCTGATCTGGATAAGCTCCAACCAAACCAAGTAATGGTTTCTGAGTGAAGCCAAACACATTTGGCTCAGTTGAGACAACTTTTAATAATTATTGATGGAGAACATTAGGCTCAATCGTGTGCTAGCATGATTTTCTTAAACCTAATTGAATCTTATTCAAATCAATTGAACTGGATTAGTCTAACTGATGATATCCAGATCCAAACCCTTATTTGTGTGATCCAGTTAGATTCAGTTCCATATGGTAATGGGATATGTCATGATCTCAATCATCGACATCATCGAAACACCTTCCGATGGATCAGAACTTTTCTGATTCAAACAACTAGTATGATTGATCATCCAAATCATTCTAATTAGTCCCAAAATCTACCAGTGACACCTAAAAGCATATGATGGCAATCCATCAGAACTAAAAATAAACCTTTTGGTGTAGTTACCTATGTGATTAAGTTCTTCTATCTTCAACCCTGATCGAATTAGGGTTAAGGTGATCTCATTAAACCCTAATTTTCATCATATGAATTAATCATTCGATTTAAGTCCAATGTGAAAATCCTAATAAAAACACTTTCTATTATTTCAATCTGCCATGGCCATGGGTTTATGGACTTGATTCCCATGATCATCATAGCACTGCTCCTCATCTATCGAGGTAGATAGACCCCCTATAGGTGCAATCAAATTCCTATAATGAATATGCTATAGCCAACATACACCTTAGGATCCTAAATGGCTAGGAGATCGAGTTATAGTGTAGTCAAACTATGACACCCTCAAGGTGAACTGCTGATGTACCTCAGATCAAAGAACCAGATACACCACTATAGGTTCGAGCCAGTCATTGACGAGAAGGTAGAATTCCTCATGATTGCTTGAGGTGGTCACGCTCAGTGCCCTCGTTCTCTAGCGAGTACCAATACATTCGCTCCGGTGTCTCTACACCGTAGACTAAAGATTTATCTATCGTAAAAAAGTGATCTTACACCAATCTTTCGAATCAATCACCATCCTCATGATGATCCTACAGTCATGAGCATTTTATGAGTCAATAATAAAAATTCATGTCTTAAATTTTCAACTCTTAAAAATATGAACTATCATTACCATTAACTCAAAGGATATATCACAAACACTTTCAAATACATATTATGATAGAAAATAATCTATTTTATTATTTATAGTCAAAATTATAATTTTGCTCTTAGATGTGTATTACAAGTGTTAGCCAATTCTGACTTTTAGGGCATACATATCTAACAGCACTTGCGTGGCTACATCCAAAACCTCTCGCAAACATCGAAATCATCATAGGATAATTGGATTATCCAAAATAAAGATATAATTAAATTAGATTTAATTTTTATTTTTATTTTTATTATTAGATCAATATAATTAGATCTGAGGAGTGTCAAATCTGATTAAGATCTTAGAAAGTTTTTTTTGAAATATCCCTCCCGATCTAATCAGATCTGCATAAACCTGATCCAAAAAATAGATTTTTTCCCTCAACTGATATCAGAGCCAGGTTCCATAATTTATTAGATCAAATTTTAATTTATTTTTGATCTAATAATTAGATGATTTTAGATGTCACATTAGATATGATTAGATCTAAAATAAAAAAATTAGAAATTAAATAATCTAGATCTAAGATGTATGAGATGCAAGACTAGACTAGGAATAGAATTATTCTATGTAGTCTAGCATGATCATAATTTTAATTTAATTAATTATAATTTTTAGATCTATTTATTTTCTAATTTTGATATTATAATTATTATAATTAGATTTAAAAAATAGAAAATAAGTTTATTTAATTTATTCATATGAGATATGATAGATGCATGTTTAAACTAGCTGTAAAATAGTTATACAAATTTTTTTAAAATAAATTTTAATTTGATATGATCAAATTTATATCTTATTTTTTAGATATTTATGAGATAATTTAGATCTAAAAATATGCATGATATGATACATGAGATGTATGCAAAACATATTTTTACTTAGATTAATTTTTATATATATGATATATGATGTAGATCTAACTAGTTTTATAGATTTATCATATTTCTGATTAAGCCATTTTTCTTGGCCGTCCAATCATAAGAACGAAGTAGGATTTAAAGGCTATCTCCTTCCATTCGATGGGGTGTTCTTATGGTGTGTAGGGATGCTGTGCGTTCGACCTTAATCAGAAATCAAAACTTATTTTCTACAAAACCCTAGATCCTAAAACCTTAGGATTTCATTTACATGTTTTGCTTATAAATCCTAAACTTAATTGAGAATTAAGATTATGAAATATATTTGATCTAAAATTAAGAATTTTTAGATCTAAGATATATTTATAAAATTGGATTCGAACTTAGGTAGCTCAATTAGGTCTAGTGGTTGATCAAACCGAATAAAAAGTTGGTTAGGTGGGATCAAGAGTATATAAATTGACTAGCCTAATAGGATTAAGTCTAGATCAAGGTTGAGTCACATGAGTGATCGATCAAGTTAAGACCTAATTAGCCTCAATGGTTAGAGTTTGGATTGTAAGCAAACCTGATTTATTCTAGCTCAATATTTTGGTCTCTAAGATAAGTTTGGCAGATACGATCGATTTATTTTTAATTGAAAGCTACTCGACTCGAATGCATTCTTGTTGAGCTAATGGCATATCCCTTCCACTGGTCTCACTTACCTGGCTATATTTGTCGATCCAGTCCTAATCTAAGGTGGCTAACTATCCGAGCTAACCCATGCCACTAGGTTAGTTATAATGGTTATGACTGTGTCAAGTCAAGTTTAAAGATACCTTAATCAAATCATCCTAAGAAAAGATTAAGTCTAAGGTCTTCCACCATTGTAGATGTGCGGACTCTTCCTGGGGTTGATTGTTCTCGACTGGTTACAGTAGTTCAATTGCACCAGGAAGATGCAACCATTTCTATTAGGTATTGGATTCTATGGGTTGGAGGATGGATTGGGCTCGACATTCTGGATACGGTGAGAGATTCAATTAGGAATCTAATCTATGCAAATGGTGGGTCTAACTTAACTAAGAAGTGGATCAATATTCTAGGCATGATGAGATTCATGAATTAGAGACCAAGTCTGGGTGCACCATGATTAGAAAATCATTGGACAAGAGTTGTTCACTCATTGGCTAACCCATCACCAATAACTATTAGGTGAAGTGATGAGTCAGTTGGTGGGATTGCACCATCCACTAGAAATCAATAATCATGGAGATTTTTGCATATCTACAAAGAAAGTCTAGGGATTCAAAAAAATAGTGGAAGCTAATTTATTTAAAAATTAAATTTCTAAATAAATTGGTCAAGTCTTAATTATAAAATCTAACTAAAAATTTTGACTCTTTAAAGAAAAAAGAAAAATATCTACGTCCAACCCACTACCCCATATCCTAGACACCCATAGACTGATTGGACCCAATTACAAGGATTGGCTCCAGAACATTAAAATTATTTTGGGTTCCAAAAAGTTGACTCATGTATTGGACTAGGATCCTCCCACCTTATCGCTCGTCCGTTCGCTGAATAGAAAGTGTCTCTTGATAAATAGATGGATGAAGATAATAAGGTCAGATACTACATGTTAGGCTCGATATCTGATGAGCTTCAGTGCCAATATGAAGATATCAAGATTGCCCACCAAATGTTGGCTCACCTACAAGAGTTGTTTGGTGAATAGAGTCACACAGCCAAATATCAAATCACTAAATGACTATTTAAGGCTAAAATGCGTGATGGACAGTTAGTTCAAGATCATTATCTGATGTTGATCAAGGACTTGGAAGAGCTAGAGAAGCTCAGAGTGAAGTTAGACCAGGATATGCAGAATAATATAATTCTACAATCCTTGACTGATGCGTAGGGGCAGTTTATCATGAACTACCATATGCATAAACTTTAGAATACTCTGGCCGAGCTTATGAATATGCTGATTACTATTAAGTTTTCTATAAAAGGTTCTAAAGACTCAGTACTTGCTATGGAATGAACTTCTTCCAAGAGAATATTTTTGGAAAAGAAGAAGAAGTTTATGAAAAATAGAAGATGAAAGATGAAAAGAAAAAGAAAGCAGAGCTGAAGAAGAAAGCTGCTAACAAAGAAAAGAATTTATATTGTAATACTGACAGCCATTGGAAGCAGAACTGTCCTATATACCTAGCCATCCTGAAGAATAAGAAGGAGACAGGTCCTTCTAGAGGTATGCTTATTATTAAATCTAATCTTACAGTTTCTTCTGCATCCAGTTGGATGCTTGACTATGGCTCTAGTACTCATTTGTGCACTTCCATGCAGAGTCTTGAGGATAGTAAGAGGCTGAGAGATGGAAAGATGATCCTACGCATCGAAAATGGAGCAAGGGTTGCTGCTGTGGCCATGAGAACCTATCCTCTTCGACTACCATCTGCCTTAGATTTAGTACTTAGGGATTGTTATTATGTGCCTGTTGCAAGCAGGAATTTGGTTTATGTTTCATGTTTAGCACAAGAAGACTGTGTAATTAGTTTTCTTAAGAACCATTATAATATTCTTTATGAAAAAAATAAAATTGCAAGTAATTTTCTTATTAACGATCTCTACCAGTTACATATTGATATATCTATCTTTAATATCGAGCAAAATGTGAATGCCGTAAGATCAAAATGACCTAGGGATAGTCTAAATGATAGGTATCTATGGCACCTAAGGCTAGGTCATATAGCAGAAGATAGGATTATCAAATTAGAGAAAACTAGGCTATTGAGTTTGTGGACTTCTGAATTATATCCAATTTATGAATCATATCTTCATGGCAAAATAACTAAGCTCTATTTTGTAGGACATGGGGAAAGGGTCATGAAACTACTTACCCTAGTACATACTGATGTGTGCGACCCATTTGCTGTGCCGACTAGAGGCAACTTTGACTACTTCATAATCTTTATCGATGATTTATCTCGATATGGGTATGTGTGTCTTATGAGACATAAGTCTGAAGCCTTTGAAAAGTTTAAGAAATTCAGACATGAAGTTGAAAAGCAAATTAGAAAACCCATTAAGATTCTTCAATTAGATTGAGGAGGTGAATACCTTAGTCAAGAATTTCTAGGCTATCTCAAGCAAAATGGCATAGTCTCTCAATGGACTCCATCTGGAACACCTCAACTCAATGGGGTTTCAAAATGGAGGAACCGGACCCTATTAGATGTGGTCCAATCCATGATGAGCTTCACAGACCTTCCTAATTTTCTTTGAGAATATAGTCTGTTAACTGTTATATATTTACTGAATAGGGTTCCCTCTAAAATCATTCCTACCACACCGTATGAGATATGGTATGGTAAGAAACCATGTCTGAGTCATCATAGAATTTGGGGTTGCCTGGCTCATATCAAAAAACAATAAGCGGATAAGTTAGACTATAGGTCCTTTAGAGCTCGATTCATAGGATATCCTGAAGAGTCGTTAGGATATTATTTCTACATTCTTGAAGACCACAATGTGATTGTGACTCGGCATGCCATCTTTCTTCAAAAATATTTTATTCAAGATGGTGGCATTGGAAAGCAGATCAAGCTCAAGGAGAAAATCTCATAAGATCAACGAGCTGAGGACCATATGGAACCAAATCAAGTTGAGCCAATACAATCACTACTTCCTCCACCCCGTAGATCGAAAAGAATTTTTCGTCCCCCTGAGAGGTACTTAGATACTATTTCAGAGGAAGTAGAGAAAATATTTCTCATAGGTAATGGGGTTCATGGTGATGATCCGAAAACCTATGATAAGGCAATATCGGATATCGACTCCAAAAAATGGTTAGAGACAATGAAGTCAGAAATTGACTCGATACACTCAAACCAAGTCTAAAACTTGGTAGATCCATCATAAGGTATAATACCTATTGATTGTAAATGGATCTACAAGAAAAAGATTAGTGCAAATGAGAATGTGGAGACATTCAAAGCTAGATTGACTATTAGGATATCTTTTCGCCAATAGCCATGCTAAAATCCATCCGCATAATGCTTGTTATTGCAGCCTATTTCGATTATGAAATATGGCAAATGGATGTGAAAATGGCGTTCTTAAATGGATACCTGGAGAAAAATATCTATATGGAATAGCCACTAGGTTTCACGTCCAGTGATGTTGATCACAAAGTATGCAAGCTGCAAAGGTCCATATATGGACTTAAGCAAGCATCTTGGAGCTGGAATACTCATTTTAATAATGTGATTAAATTATTTAGTTTCATCAAGAACGAGGAGGAACCATGTATTTTCAAAAAAGTCAGTGAGAGTGCTATTATCTTTCTCGTACTGTATGTGGATGATACCCTCCTTATTGGGAATGATATTTTCATGTTGGCCACAGTTAAAATATGGTTATCTAAAAAATTCTTCATGAATGATCTAGGAGAAGCATCTTTTATTCTAGGAATTAAGGTCTATAGAGATAGACCAAATAAGTTGCTAGGTCTTTCATAGAAGATGTACATAGAGGAAGTGCTAAAGAGGTTTAGCATGAAAAACTCAAAGAGGAGATTGGTACCTTTCAGACATGCCATTCATCTCTCTAAGAAAATGTGTCCCAACACACCTAAGGAGATTGAATGCACGAGCAAGATCCCTTATGCTTCAGCAATAGGGAGCCTCACGTATGCCATGTTATGTACATGACCTGATATAGCCCATGCTGTGAGTGTCACGAGCAGATATCAGTAGAATCTAGGTGAAGAACACTGGACTTCTATGAAATGTATCCTTAAGTACTTGAGAAGAACTAAGCATATGATGTTGATTTTTGGTAATGGAGAACTCCAACTCCAGGGATATATAGACTCGAATTTTGTGTCCAATATAGATGATCGAAAGTCGACATCTGGGAGCCTGTTTGTGTGTAATGGTGGTGCTATCAGTTGAAAGAATTTGAAGTAGACAGTGATAGTAGATTCCATCATGGAAGTAGAGTACATCGCTGCATCAGAAGCTATGAAGGAGATATTTTGGTACAAGAAGTTTACCATAGAGATTACAGTGATGCCATTGGATGCCATTCCTTTGTACTATGATAATAATGGCATCATAGTCCTTGCTAAAAAGCCAAGGTCTTATCAGAAATCCAAGCACATCAATCGGTGATACCACCTCATCCATAATTACCTTAAGAAAGGTTACGTCGAGGTCAAGAGAGTTGTCTCTGCAAATAATGCGGCAGATCCACTTACAAAGTCATTAGGCTAGCAGAAGATCGAGGCCAACCTTAAGAAGATGGGACTTAGATTTGTAGCCAATGGGCTTTAGGTCAAGTGGAAGTTTGTTAGATATGTGTGTCCTAGAAGCCAGATTGGCTGATAGTTTTACTATAAATAATAAAATAAATTATTTTCTATCATAGTGTATATTTGAAAGCATCTATGATACATCCCTTGAGTTAATGTTAATGATAGTTCATATTTTCAAGAGTTAAAAATTTAAGATATAAATTTTTATTATTAACTTATAAAATGCTCCTGACCGTAGGATCATCATGAGGATGGTGATTGATCCGGAAGGTTGGTGTATGATCGCTTCTTTTGGATAGTTGAGTCTTGAGTCTATGGTATAGGGACACCAGAGTGAGAGTACAGGTACTCGTTAGAGAATGAGGGCACTGAGCGTGACCACCTCGAGCAGTCATGAGAAAGTCTATCTTCTCATCAATGACTTGCTCGAAGTTGCAGTAGTGTGTCGAGTTCTTTGACCTAAGGTGCATTGGCAATTCATCTTGAGGGTGTTGTAGTTTGACTACACCATAACTCGATCTCCTAACCATTCAAAATCCTGAGGTGTATGTTGGCTATAGCATGTTCATTGTACGAATTGGATTGCACCAATAGGAAATCTATCTACCTCGGTAGATGAGGAGTATCCCTATGATGATCATGAGAATCAAGTCCATAAGCCCATGGCCATGGCGGAGTGAAATAATAGAAAACATTTTTATTAGGATTTTCACATTGGACTTGAATCAAATGATTAATTCATATGACAAAAATTACGGTTTGATGAGATCACCTTAATCCTAATCCAATCGGGGCTCAAGATAGAGCAACTTAATCACATAGGTAACTACACCGAGAGGTTCGCTTTTAGTTCTAATGGGTTGCCACCATATGCTGCTAGGTGTCACTAGTAAATTTTGGGAGCAATTAGAATGATTTGGATGATCAATCATACTAGTTGTTCTGAATTAGAAAAATTCTGATCCATCGAAAAGTATTTCGATGATGTCAATGATAGAGATCATGACATATCCTATTACCATATAGAACTGAACCTAACTGGATCATACAAATAAGGGTTTGGATTTGGATAGCATCAATAGGATTAACCCAGTTCAATTGATTTGAATAAGATTCAATTAGGTTCAAAAAAATCATGCTAGCACACGATTAAGCCTAATGTTCTCTTTTAACAATCATTAAAGCTTATCTCAACTGAGTCAAATATGTTTGGGCTCACTCAAGAATCTTTATATAGTCTGACTGGAGCTTGTCCAGGTTAGAAAAGAGTTGTCTTAATTTATGAGATAAATTTGAGGCAACACCTACCATTTTCTATCACCTACTAAATCTTGTCTTTGGACATTGGTCAAATGTTGACCCTGGATACTTAGATATCTGCCCATGTGTCATGCATCCATAGGAGAGAACCTGAGAACTTGTCCTCCTACTAAAAAGCAGATAGAAAGGGGGTACACACCTAGGGAGGCATGCACCCCATGAGGATAAAAGATGGAGTCCCATACAGATGGGACTCCAGTTGCTTTAGGAGACTAAATAGTGTGGCTCCAAGAAGACTTGTTTGACCCAGTCTTGTTGCCACCTAAGGAGAGTTTTGAGGGTCTCTAATCTGATTAGATCAGATGATGTCATTCCACCAATTTGATTTAGATCTGATTATATAAAGGGCCATCATTGGCCAGGATGATGTGGCACTGCATGGCACAGCAAGATCTATACAAACCCTATCTGCACCTAGAATTCAATTCTTCAGCCTTTAGCCAATGCCACATAGCCCTTCTCCCTCCTTCTCTGTGCCACCCTTTGGTTCTCTCTCTCCTCTCCATGCCCAAGGGATTTTGGGCATGAAGTAGGTGCGATCCAAGCAAGTGAAAGGTGCTAGGAAAGGAAGAAGGTAGCATTGTTGCAAGAGATAATGGTTGTTCTTCAAAAGCCATTTTGAAGACCTTCAAGATCAGATATAGATCTGATTTTTTGAGGATTGATTGAAAAGGAGAAGATCTTCAGATCCTGTTCGAGTGGATAATGGTAGAGGTCAGGTACTTGCGTGGCTACATCCAGAACCTTAGACAAATATCGGAATCATCATAGGATAATTGGATTATCCAAAATAAAGATGTAATTAAATTATATTTAATTTTAATTTTAATTTTTATTATTAGGTCAATAAGATTAGATCTTAGGAGTCTCAGATCTAATTAGGATCTTAGAGAAAAATTTTTGAAATATCCCTCCTAATCCAATTAGATTTGAATGAATCTGATCCAAAAAATAGATTTTTTTCCTTCATTATCTCGGCCACATAAGCTAACGGAACTAATTAAGTAACCATCTTTTTTCAGGATGTGATCCATAAACCACTTTTCTTAGATACCAGTTAGCTGACTAACCCTAACTCGATCTAACTTTTAGGGTTTCTTATCCTAATGAGCTCAACTTTCTAGGGTTGATGTCTAATTGATTTTAAAATTAAAGCCTTAGATTAATGCAAGATGCTGGTTGGTTATTTATGGGCCAAGGAAGGATGATCAAATCGTCTTCTTATCTTGTTTAATGGGTTGTGCCCTTAAGTTGATTTAAGATAAATATCCATAATTACTTTTAGACAAGAGGTTCCATGCAGCTAAATTAGAAGCATGAAGCTAATTAAAACTTTAGATGCTTACCTTATCTCCAACGATCACTGAAAAGAAAATAAACATAAAAATGAATCTAATATGATGGATGCTCTAAGAAGTTAGAGTTTCTAATCTTGTTATGAAGCTTTTAATTAGATTTAAGTGGATGTTTTTTTTAAAATTAATTTAAAAATAAAATAAATAATAATAATAATTTAGGATTTAGGATTGATCTCATCAAGCAAAATTGAAAGCTTCCTCCTTGCCCTAATTTTTTTGCCTTTTTTTCTTTTTTCTATAAAATAAATAAGAAAAAGTTAGTAAGCAATATTTATAAAAAAATTAAAGAAATTAAAATTTTATTTATAATTAATTTATAAAAAATTAAAAAAATTTAATGCTCATATCTTCGTCGATAATGGTGCCAAAAACTTGATAAGTGTACGATATTGTCGTTAAGGCATTGTGTTTATTAGTTTAATTTTAACTTCTTTAATTGATTAAAAATAGATAGTAAGTAGTAAGTTAGATCGAATCCATAGGAAGATATTGTTCTAGTTTTAAAATTTTTGATTTTTATAAAAAAGGAAATGAAAAGTATTTAGAAATAAAATTAAAGTCAAAAAATAAAATTATAAATAAAAAGTAAAAATTAAATGATGCAGAAATTAAACTTGGTACTAAAATCTACTAGTTAGATCTTAGCATCTACTTGCAATAAAATTAAAGTACAAAAATTAAATTTTCAATAAAATAAAGAATATGAAATTTAAAGAGTAGAAAAGTAAATTTTGCATTAATTAAAATTTAAGTCAAAATTTAAATATAAGAATTTTTTAAAAAAATAAAAATTAAAAATAGTTGATCTTTATCTTGGATCGGTATTGATGTTGAGATGGTGTAGAAGTCTTTCTCATCCTTTTAGCACCATGTGCCTCGAAGCAACCTTCAACCTAAGCATGGCCTAACCTTTACCAAACTCCACCCTTGACTAAAGACAATCTGATTTGATGGCCTAGGGGTCCTTAAATAAGTGTTGAAGGATTGGATCCTTTATTGCTAAGCAATGTGGGACTAAAGAAGAGTTTTGATCAGCAAAATATGGAGAGATCCCATAAAAAATTGGATTAAAATAGCTCTTGGATGAATTCTATTGAGTTCTCTGAATTTTAGCCGTTGGATTTTTATCAAAAGGTTCAAAAAACACCAAAAATTGACATATAACAGGCTAGATCAAGTCAGATTCAATTTTGGCCATCCGATCGTTCAAATGGGTGGTTTTGGGCCATCAAATCGTGTTAAAAATTGCACTAGAATCCTTTTCCCAGTCGGATTGAATACCAGTCGTTGGATCACTTTCATCAAGAGAATTTTGGCCATTGGATCAATGCCTGGGTGCCTTGATCACCATCGAAATGAATCCAGCTATCGGATCAATGCCTAGGATGCTTGGAGCCATCCGATCGCATGTTGGGGAGTTGATGAAATTCGAGTCAAGGTAGGAAAAAATACAGGCCATCAGATCTAAACCGCGAACCACCTGGACTTTTGGATGGCACAACACTATGCCCATGGATCACCTAGATTGAGTGTATCGCAAACCATAATCAATCACCGCGTACCTTGGCCTGTGAAATTATGAAACTGTCCCATACGCCATGTGAGAATTTTCGTAAACTCTTTAAGGGGTCTTGGTCCACCATGTGGCAACCTATGATTTGCTCCCTTCTACTGAACTGACAGTCCATGCCTAGTTTCATAGACCGATAGGCTGGCTTCTCTAGCTGATCCAGCTTGGACGGCAC
This sequence comes from Cocos nucifera, assembly GCA_006176705.1. Lineage (NCBI taxonomy): Eukaryota > Viridiplantae > Streptophyta > Magnoliopsida > Arecales > Arecaceae > Cocos > Cocos nucifera. Next base: position 71,069 of record QRFJ01005580.1, read on the forward strand.
ACCGGTTGAGCTATTCGGTGGCTTGGCTGAGTGCACCGACTTAGCTGGGCAAGTCGGTTAAGCCATTTCTAATTTTTTATTATTTTTTTGAAAATTCATATTGGATCGATTTTAACTCTGATTTGCTCTAAACTTATTTCGTTATTACTAGAAAAATAAGCTCTTTCTATTGATAAAAATATTTTCTAAGAATAATGAATAAAAATTTTTAATTTTTTTAAAAAATAATATATTAATTAATAAATTTTTACTTTTATAGGTAAATTTATGGTACTTATCACTGCATCCAAAGTGCACTAAAATTATTGCGTGCATAAGAACCTTAATCCAATTCAGATACAAGGTATATAAATCAAGAAGTATTGACATAGATGGATTTGGTCTGTATCATCTATGTCTATCAAATCAATTACAAGATGGACAATAATCTGAAAGGATTAAGAACATATTTATATACTTCTGATGAACAAAATTTAAATCTAAAATTCAATTATTCTGAATATTGCATCAAAAGAGTGGTTATATCTTAGACTTAGTAAAAAGATTTTTGTTCATGATAAATAGAACAAAAATAGTAAATAAAATAGAAGACATGAGAAATTTCAAATAGAGGATTGTTTCTTGCTGAGTTTTGTCGATTGTTGCTCTTGGCATGGAGAAGTTGATGAAGAAGAGCTATTGGCGGTTGTGCTAGACGTCGAAAGATGAGCAAAGGAGGAAGAAGGAAGAAGGGGGAAGGAGGAGAGCTTCTCTCTATCTCAGACTCTCTTAGATCACATCCCATTTCTTAGATTAGTAGATCCTCTATTCTCATAAAAAACCTATTCTATTCTCTTTATTCTACTAAGCTCTGTTATTCCTCTATTCTATCTATTCTATTTTCTATTTGGCAGCTGGTCCTTAAATAGAGTATAGGGCCTTCGATGAAGAGTTTTGGGTAGAAGTCCACTCAAAACTAGGATTAAAACTCCTAGAGTACATCGAATGGAGGTCTGGATTAATTCAGATTGTCAGACAACCATCAAACGGTCCAAAAAATTCTTAAAAACCCCTTTTAAAACCTAGATCAAGTTGGCATTTATTTTTGGCCATCAAATCTTCGTTGATGATTGATTTCACACCGTTGGATTGCTCTAAGAAGGCTTGGGTATTTAGATCAAAATAGAATTCTACCTCCACCATTAGATCATGACCGCCTCATCCCTCAACCATCCATTGGCGCCAAAATCCCAGCCATTTGCCTGTGTGAGCCGTGAAGGAATAATCCTATTTTCCACACAAGATCGTTCAGATCTGATTGGATCTGAAGGGACATTTCAAAAAAAAAATTTAAAAATCATAATAAGATTTGAGACATCTCGGATCTGATCCTACAGATCTGATATTAAAATCAAAATAAAAATTAAATTAGATTTAATGTTCATACCTTGTTTGGATAATCTGATTATCCTATCGATGATCCTAATGATCTTAAGGTTTTGGATGGAGCCACGCACATGCCTGGCCTCTACCGAAGTCTACTCGGATTGGATCTAGAGGTGCTCTCCTTATGGATTATCTTATCAGATCTAGATCTAATTTATAGAGCCTTCAAAAATAATTGATGAAGGCAGCACACTCATCTCACGAACACGTCGTCCTTTTTCCTTGAAACCTTGCACCAATACTTGGATCTCTTGCTTGAACCTTGGCCCAACATTTGGGCATGGAGATGGAAGAGAGGAGGGGCATGGAGATGGAAGGGATAGTAGTACTTTGGGGCTAAGAGCATGGAGAAGAGAGAAGACCTTTTAACCCTAGGGCGTAGGGTCTCTTAAATAGAGTCCTATGCCACCTTAGAGTTTCTACCAATGAAGCAACTAATTTGCTTCGATTAGATCAGAATTCCTTCTGATTTCCCATGCCAATTATCACATAATTGTTGCCTACAATAATCCTAAAGAATGCCATACAAAATAGATAGGAAAGAGGGAGGAAGTTAGTGCGCAAAGGACTCCTCCTACTCTCTTTGAATTTAATCTCTATCAAACCACATTGACTTGGTCAAATTAGAATTTGATCTAGTCAAAACCTATCCACTATGGGGCACACGCCTAGGGGGATGCATGCCTTTTCTTTGTCACATAAAATACCTAGGGGTGAGTGCCCCTAGAATTTCTCCAGGGGGCACACATCCCCTATCCCTTCTTTCTTACATCAAGGTCAACTTTTGACCCTTGTTCGAAATAGAAAATGGCAGGTGATACGATTTGGTAGGTGTTATGTTAAAATTATCTAGTGAATTAAGACAACTTCTTTTGACTTAGACAAGCTCCAGTCAGGATTCTAGAGTGAGTCAAACTCATCCAAGATGAAATGGGAGGACTACAGAAGGAGAATGTTAGGCTCAATCATGTGCTCGCATGATTTCCTTGAACATAATAGGATCTAATCCAAATCAGTCAAACTAGGTTAGCTCAAATGATCACATCTAGATCCAAAACTTTTATTTGTGTGACCTAGTTAGGTTTAGTTTTGTATGATATTGAGATATGTCGCGATCTCCATCATCAACATCATCGAAATACCTTTCAATGGATCAGAACTTTTCTAATTCATACAATTAGAATGATCGATCAATAAGATCATTCTAAATGCTCCCAAAATCCACTAATGACACCTAGCAGTATATGATGGCAAGCTATCAGAACTAAAAATGAACCTTTCGATGCAGCTACCTATGTAATTGGGTTCTTCTATCTTGAGCTCCGATAGAATTAGGATTAAGGTGAACTCATCAAACCCAATATCCATTATACGAATTAATCATTTGATTCGAGTCTGATGTAAAAAATCTAATAGAAACTCTTTCTATCATCTTCACACAGCCATAGCTAAGGGCTTATAGACTCAATCTCATGATCATCATAGGGCTACTCCTCATCTACCGAGGTAGATTGATTCCTTATTGGTGCAATCCAATTTCTATAATGAACATGCTATAGCCAACATAGACCTCAAAATTCTGAATAGCTCGGAGACTGAGTTATGGTATAGTCAAACTATAACACCCTCAAGATAAACTATCGATGCACCTCAGGTCAAAGAACCAGACACATCACTATAGCATCAAGCCAGTCATCGACAAGAAGGTAGATTTTTTATGACTGCTCAAGGTTGTCATGCTTAGTGCCCTCATTCTCTAATGAGTACCTATACTCTTGCTCTGATGTCTCCACATCGTAGATTCAAGACTCATCTTTCCTAAAGAAGTGATCATACACCAATCTTCTAGATCAATCACCATCCTCGTGATGATCCTACAATCAGGAGCAGTTTATGAGTTAATTATGAAAATTCATGTCCTAAATTTTTAACTCTTAAAAATATGAATTGTCATTATCATTAATCGAAAGAATGTATCACAGACATATTAAATATACACTATGATAGAAAATAATTTTTTTATTTATTTATAGTTAAAATTATAAAATTATCCTTAGAAGTGTATTATAATGTGTTAGCCAATTTAGCTTCTAGGACACACATCTAACAAACTCCCACTTGACCTAAAGCCAATTGGCTACAAATCAAAGTCCCATCTTTCCAAGATGGGCTTCGATCTTCTGCCATCCAAACGACTTTGTTAGTAGGTCAACCGCATTATCTATGGTGTTAATTCTCTTAATCCCGACGTATCCCTTCTCAAGGTAATCATGGATCAAGTGGGATCACTGCTCGATGTGCTTGGATTTCTGATGAGATCTCGGCTCCTTGGCAAGGGCTACGGCACTATTATTATCGTAGTGCAGAGGGATGGCATCCGATGGTATCACTTCGAGTACTATGGTGAACTTCCTGTACTAGAATACCTCCTTCGTAGCTTCTGACGGAGTGATGAATTCTGCTTCCATAGTGGAGTCTGCTATCACTGTCTGCTTGAAACTCTTACAGCTAACAGCACCATCATTTCATATAAATAGACTTTTAGATGTTGACTTTTGATCATCTTTGTCAGATATAAACTTTGAGTCTATAAACCTCTGGACCTAGAGTTCTCCATTACCAAAGACAGAAAATGTTGACTCACTGATTGTTTTTGATGATTCTAAAATATTGAGTATAAATAATACTAATCATGTATTTCAAGAATATGTGTAGGTCTTTTCAGGTGTTCAAATTAAAATAATTAATCCAAGAAAAGATCCACACAAAAATCACTAAGTCAAGAGCTTCAAGAAAATTGAATTGATAAAAATCCTTGAAGAAGGGTAAAATTATAATTTTATAAAATTAGAGAAAATATATTTTGAAAGCCTTAAGAACAAGCTTAGAAGATTTTTGATCTTTTGGAAGCAGTCCCATAATTTTTGGATGCATAAATTAGAAGAAAATCAAATTTAGCAAAAGGGTCAACCCAAGGGACGACCCCTAGGTCATCCTCTTTTGAAATGGGTTGCTCAACATGCTTGGCGTGCAAACTAGGCTGACCCAATCTGAGATTGAGCTGACCCAGTTTTAGTGGAAGCAAAAAATAGAAAGTATAGAAAGTCAATTTTTTCAAGAACTAGAGGACTGAGCCGATCCATCTATAAACTGAGTCGACCCAGTTAGGACTCAGCTGACCCAGTCAAAAACTGAGCTGATCCAATGATCGTAATAGCTAGTTTCTACAGCTTTATGTAACGGCTAGTTTTTAACTCCAATGACTATTTCAGCCATTCCAATGGCCAAAACTCCTTCTCTAGCCATAACAAAGAGTATAAAAGGCTAGAGAAATATTTGGAAAATAAGATTAAGTAGATTGAAAGTATATATCATTAAAATAGTGAGGTTCAATGAATATCAACAGAAAAAGAGAGAAAATAGAGGACCTTGTGCATCAAACTCAGAGAGCTTCAATGTGTGATCATCCTCATTCATTCAAGCTTCGTCTCAACCTTTAAAGGAGAGAATACTAAGCTTCAAGAGCCATCTTTCAGCCTCTCCATTGAGCTTCAAAAGAGTTTCTTTTTGTTTTTTGTTCTTGTGCTAAATTTTTATATTTATATCTTTGGTTCTTTACAAGTTTCTTTGGGGGAAAGAAACATAGGATGTTGGTTGGTCCAAGCAAAAAATTGGATGGTGTAAAGATTATGATTGGTGCTCCTAGGTTAAAACCAACTGGATTGATAGTGAACATAAAAAACTATTGGTATAGGGTTATGGTTGTTGAGTCTGGCAAAACTAACTGAATTTGTTTGTGATCCTAGGTCAAAACAAATGCACTGTAATCTAGGATTATAGTGAAATTCCTAAGAAGAGCTTGAGGAGTGGACGTAGGTGCGTGGTTGCACCAAACTACTATAAAATTCTTATGTGTTTGATTGTGCTTTTGTTTTATTTGCTTTAGATATTTGTATTAATTAGTTGCTTTTAATTCCATTGCTACACATTGCTCATTCACCATAAAGCATTCAAGTTTCTTTTAATTAGAAGCACATATTAGAATTAGAGTTTAAATTGGCCAAACTTTTTAGAAATCCAATTCACCCTCCTCCTCTTGGGTAGCCATACCTGGGCAACAAGTAGTATCAGAGTAGGTGCTCTAATATTTATTTGTTGATCTAGCGGTCAAAAGGTAAAAGATATTGGCAACCAAAAATGGAAGCTCTATTTAATGAAGGCCATTCCATTGATCGACCCCCACTATTTGATGGCTCAAATTATACTTATTGCAAAGCTAGGATAAAAATATTCATACAAGCACATAACTATAACTTATAAAATATTATTATCAATGGTGCACACACACATAATGCATTGATTATTGATAAAGAAATAATCCAACTAAATGCTAAAGCCATGAAAATATTTTATTGCTCTTTGAATTTAAATATATTTAATGCAATTTCTTCATGTATTTTAGCCAATCAAGTATGGAAGAAATTAAAAATGATTTATGGGAGAGCAAATCAAGAAGAAGAACCAAGCTCCCAAGAAGTTATGGAAGTTCCCTCCAATCTATACCTCATGGCTGATGAGGATGGAAAGAAAAAGAAGAAGAAGAGACAAAGCAAAAAAAAAGTTTTGATTAAGGGGGAGCAAGGCATAGAAAAGAAAAATGAGGAAGAGGAAGAAGGTATCACCAATCATTGCCTCATGGCTATAATTTATTAAGAAAATAAAAATTTATAAATAATATGTTTAGCAAAGCTTATTCTGAAAACCATTCTATAGTTTGCTTTAAGTGCAACAAAGTAGACCATAAAATTTCTAAATGTAATATTAAGAAAATTGGTCATATTTTAGTTGAACAAATTTGAGTTCCAAAAGAAATAACCTCAATGGACCCAAGATGGCTTGGATACCAAAATCTAGAAAATGATTTTTGTAGGTACACCAAGGATCCAATAAAATAAAAAGAGAAAAATATTTTGATGGATGCATTGAAAATGAAATTAGATGGGTGATGATGTTTTGGTAAAATCAAATCTTCTCTCACATCATGCCATCATTATTTAGTAAATATATTTTAATTACTAATTAGCATAATTATTGAGTATGTTTGATTGACATTGATGATTTATTATTGCCTATAATGATCATACTCTATGAACTGAAAGTTTGGAAGATTTGTTTCATATTTTGACAAGTATGATTGATTTTGATGCTTGCAATGATTTGAATGTTTTGGTTTTCTAAGTTAATAAGCTCTCCTATATATATCATGCTATGGATGAAATAGTTTATTTTAAAATTTAGCAAAATATTTTAAGTCTCCCCATATCAATTTTATAATTAATGAATTTAAATTAAAAGATGCTTATTGGATATGAATGTTTAAATTGCTAAACCAACAAGAGAAACTAATTTTTGACATTCTCCAATAAAATGCATAGATATTGAGATTCTCCTAAAAGGTGCTTGACTTAAGTACTTAAAAAAGATATTCAATTAATACATGATCAAGTACTTGAAGTGTTAATTTGAATTGTATCTTAAGTTAACCCCTAAGGATTTCAAAATGCCCTAGTTGAATTGAACAAATAAAGCCTTCATCTAGTTTCTCCTTGATTTAATCTTATCCTATTTGATCATTGAAACCTCTCAATTGATTAATTTTTGATTTTTCAAATTGATTTGAATATCTTTCTTGATTATTGATTTGACTGCCTTTTTCTATCTTAAAAGAGAATTTTTTATATGAATATTCATACTTTATTCTGATTGAATGATTTTGAAAATTGAATTTGAGAAATAGTTGTCTTGAATCCTTTGAAGTTGATATCAAGTAAGATGTTTCAAGAAAGTTATCATTTAATATTAAAGCTAAACTTTTAAAAAGGACTTTAGTTTTAAGTAATTGGTATCAAATAGCATACTATTTGTCATGTGTTAAACCGATTTATCTTTTGATAAAAGGGGAAAAATGTCTTTATTTCAAATCTAGTTTTGCATAGCTATATGTTTGATATAACATCATTTGAAATAAATTCAAAAATATATATCTTTTTTGAATCTATAATTGCTTGATATTTTTTAAGAAAAGGAAGAGAAAGTTCCATGCAGAAATTTAAAAATTTAGGATTTTCTCAAATCATTATCCCAAACAAGAAAGAAGGACCAAGCTTCAAAATAATCTCTGAATTTTTAGAGCAAGAAAAATTTTAATTATATCGAAATTAAGAGATTGGGCTAAGAAATTTTATGTTCTTTTGATCTATTTGAATTCAATTCAAGAATTCTTTGGAAACATAATGTTTAGGGTTGAAAATTTAGACTCAGAAGTTTGAAGAATCAATATTATATTAGATGATAAAAGATTAGCTCGAACACTAAGGATATTTATTAATGGGCTGAAAATTTATCTGCTTCTTGAATTTGTCCACCTACCTTGGATCAGCAAGAGAATTTTGTAGTTGCATAAAAATAAGAGTTGAAGGTCTAATTTTCAAAGTAAAAGGGATGTAGATTGAGATGAATGTTGATAATATTGGATGCATGCTAGGAGTGTTAGATATACGTGCCCTAGAAGCCAGAATTGGCTGACACTTGTAATACACTTCTAGGGACAAAATTATAATTTTGACTAATATGAATAAAATGGGTTATTTTCTATCACATATGTGTATTTAGTGTCTGTGATACATCCTTTGAGTTAATGGTAATGATAATTCATATTTTCAAGAGTTGAAAATTTAAGACATGAATAATCATTATTAACTCATAAATTGCTCCCGACCATAGGATCATCACGAGGATGGTGATTGATCCAAAATGTTGGTGTACAATCGCTTCTTTTAGTAGATGAGTCTTGAGTCTACGGTGTGCAGACACCGGAGTGAGAGTACAGTTACTCGTTAGAGAACGAGGGCACTGAGCGTGACCACCTCGAGTAGTCATTAGGGAGTCTACCTTCTCGTCAATGACTGACTCGATGCTGCAGTAGTGTGTCTGGTTCTTTGACCTAAGGTGCATCGGCAGTTCATCTTGAAGGTGTTATAGTTTGACTACACCATTACTCGATCTCCTAGCCATATGGAACCCTGAGGTGTATGTTGGCTATAGCATGTTCATTGTAGGAACTAGATGGCATCAAGATGGAATCTATCTACCTCGGTGGTAGAGGAGCAGCCCTATGATGATCATGAGAATCAAGTCCTGAAATCCATGGCCATGGTAGAGTGAAATAATAGAAAGAGTTTCTATTTAGATTTTCACATCAGACTCAAATCGAATGATTACATCATATGACAGAGACTAGGGTTTGACGAGTTTACCTTAACCCTAATCTGATCGGGGCTCGAGATAGAAGAACTTAATCACATAGGTAGCTGCACCAAGAGGTTCACATTTAGCTCTGATGGGTTGCCACCATATACTGCTAGGTGTCACTGGTGGATTTTGAGGAGCAATTAGAATGATTTAGATGATCGATCATTCTAGCTATTCGAATCAGAAGAGTTTTGATCCATCGAAAGGAGTTTCGATGATGTCAATGATAGAGATCATGACATATCCCATTACCATACAGAACTGAACCTAACTGGGTCACACAAACAAGGGTTTGAATCTAGGTGATCATCAATTGAACTGATCTAGTTCAATTGATCTGAATGAGATTCAATTAGGTTCAAGGAAATCGTGCTAGCACTCGATTGAACCTAACGTTCTTCTTTTACTATCATAAATAAGTTGTCCTGTCTGAGCCAAAGGAGTTTGTGCTCAATTAGAGGCCTTCATATGGTCTGACTGGAGGTTGTCCAAGTTAGAAAGATTGTCTTATTTTGTAAGACATTACCTGCCATTTTTGGTCACCTTCCATTTCTTGTTCTTTGACTTTGGTCAAAACTCTACCTTTGATTGGTCAAACGTTGACCATTGATACTTTGACATTTGACCACATGTCACGCACCTATTGGAGAGCTGGTGGGGGCCTGTCCTCCTGCCAGAACCTAGCAAGAAGGAGGGCGCATGCCACCCTAGGCGTGTACCGAAGCTGGAGGCGCCTAGGAGTCCTTGTTGGACAAGGACTCCATCTCCTTTTTGAATTTCAATTAGAGTTCTTCTAAGAACCAACTTTGACTAGTCTTAGGCACCCTCTAAGGAGGAATCCAGGGGACTCTATTCCCACCAATCAGATTTAGATCTGATTTCACAAAGAGTTATGATTGATTGGGAAGAAGAGAAGTTGGATCACAGTCAGTCTATAAATAAGACCCTGTGCCCAACTCAAATTACATGAAATGATTAAAAAAAAAAGAGTTTCCATAAGCCCAAAGGCCTTTTCTCCTCTCCTCCTCCATGCCAAAGCTTCTTCTCCCTCTCCTCTCCATGTCCAAAATAGTTTTGGAGCTTGGTTGGTGCGATCCAGATCAAAGAAAGGCGATCAAAAGCAAGAAGGCTGCACTGCTGCAAAGGACGACTGCTGATCTTCAAAAGGAGTTTTGAAGATCCTCCAGATCAGATCTAGATCTAATTTTTGGAGACATGATAGAGAAGAAGAGGATCTCTAGAGCTAGCCTGAGTGGATATCGGTAGAGGCCAGGCGCTTGTGTGGCTAGATCCAGAACCTTCCGCTGCATACAGGATCATCAACGGGTAATTGGATTACCCAAATTCGGTAAATTAAATTTGATTTAATTTATTTTTATTTTATTTTATTTATTAAAATAAAAAGAATTAGATCTAAAATATCCTAGATCTAATACAGATCAAAGAAAAAAAATTTTGAAGTATATCTCTTGATCTGATCAGATCTTAACGAATTTGGATCGGGAAATCAGGATTTCCATTTAACTGGTATCAGTGCAGTGGTTCTAAAAATATTTAGATTTGATTTTAAATTTATTTTAATCAAAAAATAATTGATTTCAGATGTCACATTAGATGTGATCAGATCTGAAATCAGAAAAAATTAAAATTAAATGATTTGGATCTAATATTAGAAGATATGCATGACTAGTTCTAGAATAGAATAGTTCTATAGAATAGTCTTGCATGTTTTTGATTTAATCTGATTAAATCATATTTTAGATCCTTTTATTTACTATCTTTTGATATTATAAGTGTTATAATAACATCTAAAAAATAGTAAATAAAAAAATTATTTAATTTTAAACATCATATAAGATATGATTGATCCATGTCTAGACTAGTTGTAGAATAGTTCTACATAATTGTCTAGATTAGAATTTATTTTGATTAGATCAGATTAATTATAGAAATTAAATTCATTCAGAGTCAAATTGGACTAGGGTCAAAAGTTGACCTGTTTGAGAGAATTGATGGTCACTTGATCAGATGCTTCTAAAAAATTTTCTAAAAATCCTTTTAATCTAATTTCTAGATATGTGATAGAGCATGAGTCATACATTGGTGTACCAAATTTTGTAATTTTTTGAGGTGTCTAGACTAAGTTTTAATAATGTTTAATTTCGATCAAACTCTTGAGGGAAGAGTCCTAGGTGCAGTGGACTCTTCCTTATCTACTCATGCCGCCACCTTTCAAATTGATTTTTAGTGTCAAAATTATTTAGGATCTAGAGTTTTTCATGGAGATCAGGTTCAAGAGTCCCAATGATCAAATAAATGAGGATTTTGGTTAAAGAGGGATTCTAACTTGGTGCTATGCTTTTGTATAAGAACCCTTACGCCATGGCTCTTTATGAAAAAAAAAAAAAATTCATACCCAAGGGCTATCACCCCTTCCATCATCCATGCCCTATTTGATCTTCTCTCTCCTCTTCTTCTAAGTGCCAAAGGTTTGAAATAAATCTAAGAAGAAGATCTAATCAAATTTATAAAGAGTTCAGCATCTACGTGATGGTGTTCATGAGAAGGACAAGCAGCCTTCTTAAATTATTTTGAAGGACTTCCAGATCTGATTTAGATTTGATATTTGGAGAAAAAATTTATCAGAAGAAGATATCTAGATCTTGTCTAAGTGGATATCGGTAGACGTCAGGCGCGTGCGTGGCTCCTTCTAGAACCTTAGGATAGATCAGGATCATCACAGGGTAATCCGATTACCCAAAATACAAGGTATGAAATTAGTTAGATTTAATTTTATTTTTTAATCTTAATATCAAATTATAAAGGATCAAATCTAAGATATCTCAAATCTAATTATGATCATAGAAAAAAAAAAATTGAAATATTCCTTCAGATCTGAACGATCCTATGCCGAAAAATAGGATTTTCCTTCAATTGGTATCAGAGCTGCGTTAGCAGTTCTTCAGATCTACCTTAGATGTAATTTTATATTTATTTATGATCTAATATTAAAAGATTTTACATATCACATCAAATGTAATTAGATTTGATATCAATAAATTTAAAATTAAATCATTTAGATCTGATATGTATGAGATGCATGACTAGATTAGGTATAGAATAGTTCTATGTGTAGTCTATTATGATCATATATTTAATTTGATTAAATATAATTTTAGATCTATTTAAATTTTATTTTTTTAATGTTATAATTATTATAATAATATTTAAAAAATAGAAAATAAAATTTTTAATTTTTATTTTATTTCATATCAGATATGAAAGATGCATGCTTAGACTATTTATAGAATAGTTCTATAAGATGTCTAGAATAGTTTTAATTTTAATATGATCAAATTTAAAATTTTATTTTTTAAATTTAAAATATAATATTTTTGACCTGAAAGTATACATACTGATGATACATGAGATGTATGCAAAACATGTATTAGTTAGATCTTTTTATATGTGATATATGATCTAACTAATTTTATGGTAAAAAAAATATATTTTTGATTAAGGAGTTCTCCACAAACCATCCGATTATAAGAACAAAGTC
>QRFJ01005581.1:0-64491 GCA_006176705.1 Cocos nucifera
TAAAATCTTAAAACCCTAATTTAAATATTCCTAGTCGATGGGACATTGAGTTAGGGATCAATATTTTTCGGTAAGACTAGCACATTCTTTGTATGCTCGATTGAGAGGGTGATTGATCTCACAATAACTTGTGTATGACACTAATACAAGAATGTGGGTGCTCATTAGAGAATGAGTTCACTGAATTGATCCAAATTGAGAATATCTAATGGAGTCTTATCTACATGTCAATAGATGGTTCTCATAGTGGAATTTGTGCATGTAATCCTTTGACCTGAAACTACCATAGAATCTTATATATATAAATCCATATTTTGGTTCATACTCATTCATGACTCTGTTATGTACGGGATGATCTGGATATGGTAGATTATATATATGAAGGTTGTGAGTAGGTTAACATGGAATCGATCTCTCCTGGTAAGAGGAAATAGCATCCTACCTGCTTCAAACAAATGATGATTCAGGAAGACTTTGATCAAAGCATGATGAAAAATTAGAAATGGTTTCTAATAAATGAATCATCATCATAAGATTGAAAGAGAAATGAATATGATATTGGGGTTGACATATTTTCATACCCAGAGTCATATTCAGGATGCAGGGAGATCGAAGGATCTAGTTGCATGGTAATTTTCACTGAAGGATATTTTTGGTATTTTCATCAAAATTTTACATCTTTTGGATAGTCATGATACGTTGCTAGACGTCAATCATGTCTTGTGGGTTTGATCAAATTAAAATTTTAATTTGATTATTAAATTAGAAAGTGTTCTAAATTAAGTCAAATTGGGTTGGCTAGTTTTGACCTAAATCGGTTTGGTTGAGTTCTAACCAGATTAGGTCAAATCACACCCAGACTCACTACTGGTTAGATGTGAAACCCAATGGGTCACACACAAAGAGAATTGATTAAGGGTCTAATTGGATTAGACCATGTTTGCAAGATGAACATGCTAGCACATGTAGCAAACCCTAGCACCTGGTTTCGAGTTGGATTCGAATCGGCTTTCGATTTGGGCTAATTTAGATCCGATTTGAGCCAAATAGGATTTGGTCTTGAATTGGATTAACCTAGATTGATTGGGCTTCAGATTGGGTTCCACATACCTAAATCTCACATGCCAAAGAGTCTCTCTCTTGGGCATGGGAAGTATTTCATGCGCAAAGGATTTGTGGCGCATGAAATTAGTTGGCACCTACCTTTTCTGACTTTTTCTATTTTGTTATGTCACATAATTTTTTATATTAGCATGGACATCAGATATGGGGTTCAAAAGAGTCCTTCTACAGATGAAATACTTCATTATTATTTTGAGAAGAGATTTTTGTCGCCCAAGACCCCTTGCCGTCGAAGACTCCATGCCGCCTACTCCTCCTTGACGCCTCTTGGACCAAGTCAAAGTCTCTTGGGACTTTGACTATTCAAAGATTATCTCCATGCCTTCTTGCTGAATGGGCATCCCTTTTTAGAGCCATTGGATGGCCTTTTTCATGATCTAATGGATGAAAAGGGTGGCGCCAAAGATGAAATATTGCGACTCTTCGTAAATAACTTACGTAGAATTAGTCCAAGAGTCCTTCTGCTTTAAGGCACCTCTTGGACTAAGTCTACATCTCGCTATTTACTGATGAGGCATGAGAATGGCTGATGGGGCATGAGATATTAATGAGGAAAGGGTGTGAGAATTTTTGTTGGCACCCCTACGTACATTATAAATAGGGGTGCACACCATGAGTCTGAGGGTGTGTAAAATATCTTTCTTTCTTACAAGAGTTTCTTTTTATCCAATTTTCTTTCTTCCTTTCTCTTGTCTAGACCTTGTCCTTATAAGGACTAAGAAGTCATCTTAAGACTAAGAGATTAGGAAGGAAAAATTAAGAAGACAAAAGAAAAAGAAAGAGAGATAAGGAGAGGCAAGGAAGGTGACATAAAGGCTAAAGAAGGTCTTGCCCTTTTTAATTAAAGTTCTTATTATTAGAACTCTAATTATATAAATCAAAGGTGCTGGTGTCTTGATCAAGTCTCTATGTGGATCAACGTTGGAGGGTGAACACGTGGGCACCTGGTGGAAACCCTGACGGACTGCTACCGACGATCAGGGTCAATTTAGGGTTTAGCGATAAGAGGTATGTTCTAATACTTTCTTTTATATTACAAATGCATGTTATATGATTTAATTGCTAATGAGGTGGTCCTAGGGTTTGGGTTTGGTTTATATGATTTCATATTTTTGCTTTGAAATCCATGCTTCCACCTTGTACACCAAACCCATTAGTGGTATCAGAGCAAGCCTTATTAGGTTAAATCATATAATGCTTTGCTTATAGTATAATGGCATAAATGAAAAATATGATATAATATTTTTAGCATGTTTTTATTTATATGATGAGATCATATTCTTTTTCTTATCATAATGAGATTATGTTGTATATATTATTCTATAAAGGTTGCCCTGATATAGTGGAAAGTATTCACTATATAATGATGGTTGTCCTAGAATAATTATACATGTTAATTGACATATACAAATTTTATCATAATTAATGCTATTATGCATTTAGTTTCTTTTAAATCAATATGTGCATCGAGACCATTTAAATCCCTCTATAAAAAAAAATTATATTAAGTTGTAGTGTAATTAATTTATAGCTGAATCAATCAAGATGTCTAATTGATCAATCGGTGTCTAGAAAAAATGGTTCTTGATTGGTAAAGAGAACATGATTTTTTAATTGGTTCCATTGTCTAACCTGGCCAATTTATTGGTGTCTAAGAAAAGCAATGGGGGGACTCTCATTTCTCTCCTATTTATCTAGCTGATTCGATTAATTTAATTCCAGATTGAAATGCTTAATATTATATTCACTACATTAAGGCCTTCCTTCATACTAGTTTCTTATTATGTCCAGAACCATATTAGTTCTATTGTGTAACCACAAGATCTATCATGGGGAAAGATGTAATATTAATCTAGTGCATTGAGATGCTTACAGCATTTTGAATATACTACTTTGTTGTGTAACCACAAAAGTAGTTATATTTCAATTTTGACTGTATAGAAATGAAGGATTCTACTTAAACTAAAATAATAAAGTTTGTTGTGCTAACATAAGGCTATTAATATTTTAGAGCAAAAGTTTTTTGAGAGTTGCATAAAATGCAATTGGAAAGAGTTTCCTACCTTTGAACTTATAACAGGTTTGTTGTGCAACCACAAGATTTTTTATAAGGAATTAGGATCTTATTCTCACTAAGAAAATCAATAAGAGGGTTATGATTTTTTAGTGGGAGACATAATTAAATTAAAGTTCCTAATTTAATTATGTTTGTCATCATGAATTGTTTGCTTATATATTATTCTTTATTATGTAGATTAAATGGCTTCTTCACTTTCATTACGTTCAATTTTGGATTCAAATAAATTGACTGATCAAAATTATGTTGACTGATTGAGAAACCTAAAAATAGTACTCAGTCAAGAAAAACTCTCCTATATTCTTGATGCCCCTGATCCTAAGCCATTAGAAAATGATGCCACAGATGAAGATAAGTCCACATATAAGATGTGGCAAAATGATTCCTTTACTGTCAAATGCATCATACTTGCCTTTATGAATAATGAATTATAGAGGCAGCATGATAGCATGGACACTCAGTCCATATTGCTCAATCTAAAAGAGCTTTATGGAGAGCATAGTAGGACTGCTAGATATGAGATATCTAAGCAATTATTTCATGCAAGAATGATAGAAGGAACATCCATACAAAATCATGTTTTGATGGTAATTGACCTAATCACTCGATTAAGTCAATTAGGTTTTGTAATGGACAAAGAGTTAAATCAAGATTTGATCCTACAATCACTTCAAGAATTATTTTCTCAGTTTGTCGTGAACTATCACATGAATAAACTAAATTCTTCATTGTTTGAGCTATTAAATATGCTCAAGATAGCAGAAAGCCATATCAAGAAAGATAAGGCTCCTCTTCTTCTTGTGGAAGGGATCTCCAAGAAGAAGGTAGGCAAAAAGGATTCAAAGAGAAGGTTGAATCCTAAAAGTGGTATAAATAAGAAGAAAAAGAAGAAGAAGATCTCCGGACAGATGATCTATTTTCATTATGGCAAAGTAGGCCATTGGAAGAGGAATTGCAAGGCTTACCTTGCAACCGTGAAGTCTGGTGCAAATAATGCACAAAAAGATATGTATGAGATACATACTATATTATCATTAAATTTTTTTATTTCAAATTCTTGGGTATTAAATACCGGCTGTGGTTTTCATATCTACAAATCTTTGCAGGGGCTACAGAAAATTAAGAGTTTGAAGAAAGGTGACTTCAAGCTCTATGGTGCTGGAGGAGAGTCTATCCAAGCAGAAGCTGTAGGGATAAATATATTGAAGTTATCTTATGGAAAGATCTTAGAGCTTACAAATTATTATTATATGCCTAAGATCATTAGAAATATTATATCTATACCCTTGTTATTAAAACAAGGTTATAGTCTTAATGTAACGAGCGAAGGTTGCTCGATCAAATATTCTAATGAAAATATTTGTTTTGGCATATTTAGCAATGGTTTGTTGACTCTATGTTTGGATGACAATATATTTCATATTGATGAAAATGAAAAATGTAAGAGAGATGACATAAATAATACTTTACTTTGGCATTGTCGATTAGGTCATATTAGTGAGGCTAGGATTAACAAGTTATACAAAGAAAAGTTCTTTGATCCTTTTGATTATGAATCATTGGGAACTTGTGAATCATGCCTCATGGGTAAAATGACCAAGATTCCATTTAATGGACATAGAGAAAGGACAAATGAGTTATTAGGACTTGTACATACGGATGTATGTGGTCCTATGACAACTCAAGCCAGAGGAGGATACTCTTATTTTATTACATTCACTGATGATTTATCTAGGTTTGGATATGTGTATCTTATGAAACACAAATCAAAAGCCTTTGATAAATTTAAAGAGTATCAAAGTATGGTCGAAAAATAAACTGAACAATGTATAAAAATCCTTCGATCTAATCGGAGAGGAGAATACTTATCTAGTAAGTTTCTTAACTATCTTAAAGTTAAAGGGATTCTCTCTGAATGGGTGTAGCCGAAAGAAAAAATCGTACCTTATTTAATATGGTACGGTCCATGATGTGTTTCACTGATTTACCTATTTTCTTCTATGGTCATGCCCTAGAGACTGCAATTTACATCTTAAATAGAGTACCTTCTAAATCAGTATCTAGTACTCCATATGACATATGGAAAAGTAAGAAACCTAATCTTAAGTATCTTAAGATATGGGGTTGTCCAGCATATGTCAAAAGAAATTTTGGACATAAACTTGATGCTAGATCAGACCGATGTCTATTTATAGGATATCCTAGAAATAGTATAGGATATTTATTCTACCATCCTACTGAACAAAAGGTATTTGTAAGTAGGCATGCCATTTTCATGAAAAAAAAATTTATCCTAGAAAAGGGCAGTGATAGAAATATTGAACTTAGTGAAGTTCAAGAAAAACAAATAAAAATTTCTCAACCATATAATCATATAAAAGAACCAGAACACATAACTCCTATCCGTAGGTCTAAAAGAGTACGAAATACACCTGTGAGGTATGGTTTCATTATTGAGAACAATGAAGCCCAAGTCATTGAAAATGACGAACCTCTGACCTATGCGGAAGCAGTCAAAAGTAAGGACTCTTACAAATGGCTGGCTGCCATGCAATCCGAAATGGAATCCATGCACACCAACAAAGTATGGACTTTGGTGGATGCACCAGAGGATATAAACCCTATTGGATGCAAATGGATTTTTAAGAAAAAGATTGGAGCTGATGGTCAAATTGAAACCTATAAGGCTAGATTGGTGGCTAAGGATTTTAGGCAAAAATAGGGGATTGATTATGATGAAACATTTTCACCTATTGCCATGCTCAAATCTATTCTGATTATGCTTGCCATAGCAGCATACTATGACTATGAAATATGGCAAATGGATGTAAAGACAGCCTTCCTTAATGGTTTCCTTGAGGAGGAGGTCTATATATCACAGCCAGAGGAATTTGAGTCAAATGAGAGACCAAATCAGGTATGCAAGCTTAACAGATTCATTTATGGATTAAAGCAAGCATCAAGGAGTTGGAACATCCATTTTGATGAAACAGTAAAAGAGTTTGGTTTTATCAAGAATGTTGATGAACCATGTGTGTACAAGAAAACTAGTGGGAGAACCATAGTCTTCTTGGTTCTATATGTAGATGACATTCTCCTCATTAGGAATGATATTCCAATATTACAATCAGTCAAATTATGGCTATCAAATAAGTTCTCCATGAAAGATTTGGAAGAAGCATCTTATATACTAGGAATAAAGATCTATAAAGATAGATTTAAGAGGATGCTAGGCTTGTCCCAATCAAGGTACATTGACTTAATACTGAAAAAATTCAGTATAGATGGGAGTAAAAGAGGTTATTTACCCATGAGTCAAGGTATACATCTCTCTAAAAAGATGTCTCCAAAGACACCTGAAGAGAGAAATAGAATGAGTTCTATTCCTTATGCTCTGGCTATTGGATCAATAATGTATGCCATGTTATGTACAAGGCCTGATATTGCTTATGCTTTAGGCATTGCAAGTAGATTTCAAGCTGATCCAGGAGAAGATCATTGAAAAGCTGTGAAAAATATTCTTTAGTACTTGAGAAGGACTAAAGATATTTTTCTAGTATATGGTGGTTCTGATCTTAAATTAGAAGCATATTCCGATTCTAATTTTCAATCAGATCCAATTGATAGCAAATCCATTTTAGAGTATGTTTTTACTCTGAATGGTGGAGCAGTAAGTTGGAAAAGTACTAAGCAGCCAACTGTAGCTGACTCAACCACTGAACGAGAATACATAGCTGTAAGTGAAGCCGCCAAGAAACCTATCTGGATGAAAAAATTCATCACTGAATTGAAAGTTATTCCTAAAATTGAGAATCCAGTACCACTTTACTATGATAATACTAGAGTTATAGCTCAAGCAAAGAAACCAAGGTCTCATCATAAATACAAACACATTCTAAGATGCTTCCATCTCGTTCGAGAAATTATTGAAAGACAAGATGTAGTCATTAGAATGAGTGGACACAAAGAACAACATAGCAGACCCATTCACTAAGGCTTTACCACTGCAACTATTTGATCGCCACCTTGATTGTATGGGATTAAAATATAAGGACGATTGGCTTTAGCACAAGTAGGAGATTGAAAGGAATATGCCCTCAAGTCAATTAATTTTTTGGGATATTCTTTGTCTTCCAGACTCATGTAATGACATTTTTAATAAATAAAGATATTTATTTCATCATATGCAGTAACTTATTAATTATTTAAGATTATGATGAACCTTATAAATTAGGGCTATGATTTTAGGATTATGATGAGATCATACCAGTGAGACCTAAAACTTTAAAATCCTAATTTAAATATTCCTAGTCGATGGGACATTGAGTTAGGGATCAATATTTTTCGGTAAGACTAGCACATTCTTTGTATGCTCGATTGAGAGGGTGATTGATCTCATAATAACTTGTGTATGATACTAATACAAGAATGTGGGTGCTCATTAGAGAATGAGTTCACTGAATTGATCTAAATCGAGAATATCTAATAGAGTCTTATCTACATGTCAATAGATGGTTCTCATAGTGGAATTTGTGCATGTAATCCTTTGACCTGAAACTATCATAGAATCTTATATATATAAATCCATATTTTGGTTCATACTCATTCATGACTCTATTATGTATGGGATGATCTGGATATGGTAGATTATATATATGAAGGTTGTGAGTAGGTTAACATGGAATCAATCTCTCCTGGTAAGAGGAAATAGCATCCTACTTGCTTCAAATAAATGATGATTTAGGAAGACTTTGATCAAAGCATGATAAAAAATTAGAAATGATTTCTAATAAATGAATCATCATCATAAGATTGAAAGAGAAATGAATATGATATTGAGGTTGACATATTTTCATACCCAGAGTCATATTCAGGAAGCAGAGAGATCGAAGGATCTAGTTGCATGGTAATTTTCACTCAAGGATATTTTTGGTATTTTCATCAAAATTTCACATCTTTCAGGTAGGCATGATACGTTGCTAGACGTCAATCATGTCTTGTATGTTTGATCAAATTAAAATTTTAATTTGTTTATTAAATTAGAAAGTGTTCTAAATTAAGTCAAATTGAGTTGGCTAGTTTTGACCTAAATCGGTTTGGTTGAGTTCTAACCAGACTAGGTCAAATCACACCCAGACTCACTACTGGTTAGATATGAAACCCAATGGATTATACACAAAGAAAATTGATTAAGGGTCTAATTGGATTAGACCAAGTTTGCAAGATGAACATGCTGGCACATGTAGCAAACCCTAGCACCTGGTTTCGAGTTGGATTCGAATCGGCTTTCAATTTGGGCTAATTTAGATCCGATTTGAGCTAAATAAGATTTGGTCTTGAATTGAATTAACCTAGATTGATTGGGCTTCAGATTGGTTGCCACATGCCAGAGAGTCTCTCTCTTGCGTGTGGGAAGTATTTCATGCACAAAGGATTTATGGCGCATGAAATTAGTTGGTGCCTACCTTTTTTTATTTTTTTCATTTTGTTATGTCATGTAATTTTTTATATTGGCATGAACATCAGATATGGGGTGTAGAAGAGTCCTTCTGTAGATGAAATACTTCATTATTATTTTGAGAAGGGATTTTTCTCGCCCAAGACCCCTTACCGCCGAAGACTCCATGCCGCCTACTCCTCCTTGACGCCTATTGGACCAAGTCAAAGTCTCTTGGGACTTTGACTATTCAAAGATTATCTCCACACCTTCTTGCTGAATGGGCATCCCTTTTTAGAGTCATTGGATGGCCTTTTTCATGATCTAATGGATGAAAATGGTGGTGCCAAAGATGAAATATTGCGACTCTTCGTAAATAACTTACGTAGAATTAGTCCAAGAGTCCTTCTGCTTTAAGGCACCTCTTGGACTAAGTCTACATCTCGCTATTTACTGATGAGGCATGAGAATGGCTGATGGGGCATTAGATATTAATGAGGAAAGGACATGAGAATTTTTGTTGGCACCCCTACATACTTTATAAATACGAGTGCACACCATGAGTCTGAGGGTGTGTAAAATATCTTTCTTTCTTACAAGAGTTTTTTTTTGTCCAATTTCTTTTCTTTCTTTTTCTTATCTAGATCTTGTCCTTATAAGGACTAGAAGTCATCTTAAAACTAGAAAATTAGGAAGGAAAATTAAGAAGACAAAAGAAAACGAAAAAGAGATAAGGAGAGGTAAGTAAGGTGACATAAAGGCTAAAGAAGATCTTGCCTTTTTTAATTAAAGTTCTTATTATTAGAACTCTAATTATATAAATCAGAGGTGCTAGTATCTTGATCAAATCTCTGCGTGGATCAACATTGGAGGGTGAATACGTGGGAACCTAATGGAAACCCTGACGGACTGCTTCCAGCGATCAGGGTCAATTTAGGGTCTAGTGATAAGACGTATGTTCTAATACTTTCTTTTATATTACAAATGCATGTTATATGATTTAATTGCTAATGAGGTGGTCCTAGGGTTCGGGTTTGGTTTATATGATTTCATATTTTATTTTGAAATCCATGCTTCCACCCTGTACACCAAATCCATCAGTCCTTATACGTGCTTGATCTTGTAGTTGGTCATAAATTTTTAGATTAGATCTATTTTTTTATGATATGTTAAATTAAGCATTAATCTAATTTTTGATCATGAATGCATATTTAGATAGGATCTAAAGTTTGATTTATGATTTAGTATTATGTAATATACATAGTTTTAGATTAAACCCTACAACTAGTGTTATTTGTGAATTGAGCGGATTCAATTTTAAAGTGAGTCGACTTAATTGGTGAATAATGCTAAGTTGTAAAGAACCTTTCAAAATTTAAAAATTATTTTCAAAATACCAAACCCCAATCCATCAGTCCAAAACTTAATTAAAGAAATTAAGTATATTCATAGGGTCTAGAATTATGAATTAAGATCCTAAGACAAAGGCATAAGACTGTGGATTAAAAGGTTAGATGAATTAGGTCCATTAATTAGATTAGACCTAAGATTAGTTAAAGAATGATTAATCTAGAGTAATTGATCAAATCTAACCAAGTGTTGTATTAGATTAGGTCAAGGACACTCTAGAATCAACTCCAATAGTTGTAGTTGGATTAGTCCATGTCTTTAACAAGACCAAAATGGACTTAATTCATGGCTACATGGTTAAGCCCAAAATTGCTAGGTTGATCAGATTAAATCTTATTAACCAGTTGGTGTCTAAGGTAAGTTTGGCAGTCTAGACCAGTGGTTTTTAATTGAGAGCTACTCACACTGATTCGATCTTTGATGAGTTAATAGCATATCCCTTCCACTAATCTCACTTACCTGGCCGACATGGTCAATTGGGATTTGATTAGATCACTTGGTGATTCGAACTGACCCATGTCATTAGGAATCAATTTGACTGATTTCAATCAGTAAGACTAAATAAGGTGCCCATGGACCTAAATTGATCCTAGTCCTAACCTATTGACTTGGTGAAGTCAGTGGGAGGACTTGACTTGGTGAAGTCAGTGGGAGAAATTTGATCCATGTCCTTTCTATTCTTAAATCACAAGTAACCTAAATCCTCTAAATTATTAGGTTCTTAAAATGACTAAGCTATGGAGATAACCAAGTCATAGCCTCCCATTAAGATGAATAGTAATGACTCTAATTTTCTAGGTGGACACTGGAGGTGCCTTACACCTGGTGTTCATTTGGATATTAGAATTACTATCCATCATATGATAATTAGGTCACACTCACTTAATGGTGATCAGGTTAGCCAGAGCTTTCCTCGGGCCTGGTTAACATTGGTTTGATGCACTGAAGTTAATCATGTTAATTATTGGACCTAACCAGACTTTTTTAGGTGAGGCCATAGCCTACTGATTTGGTAACTAGGGCAAAACCTAAATACTAAAAATTATTTAGAAAAATAATTAGTTATGAATCTATCTGTAGATGCACACGGGTTAACCAAAGCTTTCTTTGGACTCGTATGTAGTCTATGTGGATTTCAATACCCACTAAGGAGTTAGTGTAATTCCTCGAATTGGAGGTAGAGGCTACTAATTCATTAAAAATAGTTGGAGGACCTTTAGACTAAAGTCCAAGTTTTTAGAATTTAAATTTATTTAAGTACTTATTAGGTTTCATATTTTTCTTTCAGATAAATAGAATGGCTAGAATAAATCCACTTCGTTCACTGTTGGATAGTGGTAAGCATTTGGGACCTAAGAACAAGGAGTCTAGTGTTGATCCTAATAAGATAGATCTAGAGAGAAATGATCCTCTTAATCCAAATAGGCTGAACAGGAGAAATCAGCAAGTGGTTGCTGGTCAAGGCTGTCATATGATAACACCTTACAATTTTTTCATATATGACACATCTACCTAGGTATTAGATATCGGGAGTCCGATTCATATATGCAATTTATTGCATGAACTCCAAATTGATAGAAAATTTGAGAATGGTGATAGATTTCTTAATGTCGAAAATAGAAGTCAAGTTTTAGTCCTAGCATTGGAAACTCTTAAACTATTTTTCAAAAATAATAGTATCATTTTAGGTGACTATCACTATTGTCCATCTTTTATGATGAACATAATATCTGTTGGGCTATTGGCCCAGGATGGTTATTATTTATCAATAAAAAAAATTATTATAATATCATTATGAATGATGTTATAGTACTACAAGGATAATTGAGAAATGGCATTTAGATTATATCACAGCCTATTAGTGTAATGTACACATTGAATAAATGATCAAAACTAGATAATGTCACTAATGCTTATCTTTAGCACTGTAGGCTCGGTCATATAAACAAGAATAGGATTAACAGGTTAGTCAAGGAGCGTATCCTTGATATTGATGATTGTGAATCATTAAATATCTGTGAGTCCTGTCTTCTTAGAAAGATGACCAAATCACCTTTTATTGGAAAAGATGAATGGGACACTGAGCTTCTGGATCTAGTACATACTAATGTATGTGGACCTATAAACATATGTGCTAGAGGTGGGTATTACTACTTCATTACAATTACTAATGATCTATCTAGGTATGGGTACGTCTATCTTATGAAGAATAAATCCGATTCATTTGAAATGTTCAAATGATATCAAAATGAGGTAGAAAAATAACTTGGAAAAAGTATTAAAACTCTTCGATCTGACAGAGGAAGGGAATACCTTTTCAATAAGTTTCTGACATATCTAAGAGAGAATGGGATTCTGTCGTAATGGACACCTCCTGGAACACCATAGCATAATGGTGTATCTGTAAGGAGGAATCGAATCCTATTAGACATGGTTTGATCCATGATGGGGTTTACAAGTCTGTCGATTTCATTTTGGAATTATGTACTAGAGACTGCCTATTTTATTTTGAATAATTTTTTGAGTAAGTCTATTGCAAAAACTCTATATGAGATATAGACTGAATGTAAGCCGACACTCTCTCACTTTAGGGTTTGGGGATGTCTGACTTATGTTAAATGTTTGCAGCCGAAAAAGCTTGGACCTAGGTTCGATAAATGCTTGTTCATAGGGTACCCCAAGAAAACTAGAGATTATTACTTCCATCTTACTGAAGAATAAAAGATGTTCGTAAGCAATAGAGCGGTCTTTTTAGAAAAGAAGTTTCTTAGTGAAGAAACAGCTGCCTCTAATGTTGAACTTAATGAAGTTCGACAGGTGGAAGAACCGACACATTCTAGTGAACCTGTAGAACTGGACTTGATAAGATCAAACCAAGAGCCTATTGAAGTGGCACCAAGGAGATCTGATAGAGTACCACATCAATCGGACAGATACTATGGTTTCTTGGTCCGAGGTGGTGATCCTGTCAAACTTGATGAGAACGATGAGGATCCAATCACCTACATGGATGCCATATAGAGGTCTAATTCTGATAAATGGCTAGAAGCCATGAAATCCAAAATGGAGTCCATGAAAGTCAATAGTGTATGGACACTGGTTGATCCATCTGAAGGGGTAAAACCCGTTGGGTGTAAGTAGATTTTTAAAAGAAAAAGGGGCGCAGATGAAAAGGTGGAGATCTATAAAGTTCATCTGGTTGCCAAGGGATATCGTCAGTGTTATGGTATTGACTATGATGAGACATTTTCTCCAGTGACAATGCTCAAATCTATTTAGATCATGCTTGCGATAGCGACATACCTAGACTATGAGATCTGGTAAATGGATGTGAAAACAGCTTTCCTAAATGGAGAGCTGGATGAAGAGATTTATATGATATAGCATAAGGATTTCACATCCACAGATGAGTCTAAGGTATGCAAGCTTCAAAGATCCATCTATGAATGGAAGCAGGCATCATAGAGTTAGAACATGCATTTTGATAAAGTAATCAGAATGTATGGCTTCATTAAGAACAGAGAAGAACCCTGCATGTATAAATGGGCTAATGGTTCTGTTATTGTATTTCTTGTACTATATGTGGATGACATTCTCTTAATCGAAAATGATATTCCTGCATTACAGAAAATAAAGATTTGGCTATCATCTCAATTCTTCATGAAGGATTTGGGAGAAGCATCCTTCATCCTAGGGATGAAGATCTATAGAGATAGATCTAAAAGGTTGCTTGGATTTTTCCAGTTTACGTACATTGATACTATGCTGAAATGGTTCAGCATGGAGAATTTCAAGAAGGGCTATCTCCTGATAGGCCATGAAATTTCGCTCTCCAAGAGGGATTGTCCGACAACTCCTCAAGAGAGAGATCGTATGTGTAGAATACCATATGCTTTAGTAGTGGGTTCTATTATGTATGCCATAATGTGTACGAGATCGGACGTGGCATACTCACTAGGAATAGTGAGTAGATCTCAGTCTGATTTAGGTGAGAATCACTGGAAGGTTGCAAAAACTATCCTTAAGTATTTAAGAAATACTAAGGACCAGTGGCTCATCTATGGAGATTCTGACTTGAAACTTATAGGATATACTGATTCTAGTTTTCAGTCTGACAATGATGAAAGCAAAAATGTGTTAGGTTTTGTGTTCACCCTAAATGGTGGAGCGGTCTGCTGGAAGAGTAGCACACTATAGCCGATTCTATGTATGAGGCAGAGTATGTCACGGCATCTGATGCTGCGAAGGAAGCTGTGTAGCTATGGAAGTTCATCGATGAGCTGGGAGTGGCACCCTCCTTGGATGGTCCGATTCTGCTATACTGTGACAGCACTGGAGCCATAACTCAAGTGAATGAGCCAAAGGCATATTACCGCACCAAACATATTCTACGTCGCTACCATCTTGTACGAGAGATCGTGGAGCAAGATGACGTCAAGCTTCAAAAGATCAATGGAAAGGAGAACGTGGCTAACCCCTTTACTAAAGCTCTTGAAATCAAAGAGTTCGATAATCATAAATGAAAGATGGGTATTTGATACTGTTCTGAGTGGCTTTAGTCTAAGTGGGAGTTGTTGGGAAATGTATCCTAAAGCCAATTATCTAGATTGTAGATGGCTGAGCTAAATATAATTATACTTAAATTATTAATGAATAAAATTATTCTTTTGGCATATTCATCACTTTGTATATCTTCCTATAATGAACTCTTCTATGATGAAGTCACCATTTAGACTCGACAAAGAAGAATTTATCGTTTAGTCCTCAAATGTGTTCATGATCAAATGATTCGTTATTATCCAGGATGTCAATATATCGATGTAGGTCATTGTGTGCCATAAGTGTTTGTTGTCCTCTTAACCAAAAAGTATGGAGATATTGTTATGGCATGCAGGTGAAGTGTAGGGATACATTTCACTGAATGTGATCTAACTACGGAGCTCACTACTATCAAGAGTTGCTCATGAAGGATATGGGTCTGAGTGTTTCTTAGACCTGAGATCACCACGGTGACCTACAAGCAACTCATTGCACTTAGGTATCGAACTACCTAAATTTCTAAATCAGTGATGGAAGGCTACTGGGTGCGGTCAAGTACTTGGTTTGTCGGTGTGTGAGTCAAGATGGGATTGACCCCTCCAAGTGTTGGAGCAAGTGCATCGCTGTATTTCAATTTTGCAAATTCTCGATCGGGGTAGTCCATATGATGGGCACTAAATTTTGAAATACACTATGGATGAATTTTATGATTGATAGTAAATCCTAAATCATTCTTTTGAGCATTGAGGTTAAGGAGATGAATTATACGATAACCATATGCCACAGATTCGTTGATGTTGCATTATAATTATTCGACGTATCCGGACGTCGGATACCATTGCTAGATGGTCACATCGATTGGTACAGAAAATTAGTTTTTATGCTACCAGCTTAGGATTCGAACCTATGGGGTCACACATAATAGGAGTTTCTACCTGATCTGATGGCTGATATTGAGTCTCGATGATCTAAGACTCTGTGGTCAAGAGTCCCATTGGACTGAAACTCTATGACCAAGAGTTCCACTAGATTGGGACTCTAAGTCCTTCATGTTCAGGACTCTCTGATCGAGAGTCTTGATGACCTGGGACTCTGTGGTCAAGAGTCCTACTAGATTGAGACTCTATGGTCAAGAGTCCTACTAGACTGAGCACTATGACCAAGAGTCCTAATGGACTGGAACTCTGAGTTCTACTCATTTGGAACTTTTTGATCAAGAGTCTCACTAGTCTAGGACTATATGATCATGAGTTTGATTCGTTTGGGGCACTGGATTCAAGAGTCCCACTTGTTTGGGACTCTTCAGGAGTCATGTTGATGGGACTCTATTGTTCGGTAACCCATCTGATTTTGGACTTAAATATTTTTTTGAAGGATTAATGAGCAATTCAATTGCTCATTAGCTTAATTGGATTGAGCGATGAAGATTCGATCAAGTCTGATTGAATTTGATTCAATTGGGTTTAATCCGATTAGGTCATGAGACGACCTAATCGCTATGTGAGTTTTGACCCTAATTTGATCAGGATCTACATCTAATTAATTTCTAATTTGATTAAAATTTTATTGGATTAGGCTAATCCTAATTAGGTTGGATTTAACCTAGTCAAATTGGATCTAGATTTATTGGTTTGGTTGAAACCAATTAGGACCAAGTCAAATGAAGTTTGAATTCAAACTCTCCCATGCGCCCACCATTTTTGACTTTTCCACTCTTGTTCCACATCCAAAATTTTGTACATAATTTTTCTATCACTCAAAAGATTTTTGTGCCCCCTCTCTTATCTGCTTTTGATCTGGTCCAAGGGTTGGACCGGTTCAGAGTAAGTTGAGTTTTGAATTCAACTTAATTTGTTGGAGGTTGGAACCAATCCAACCTTATCCGCTTCCCACGCCCTCTCTTTTGTTTGTCAAATATTTTTTAGAGAAATAAAAATGTGCACCCATAGAAGGAGAGTCCTTCTGCATGTTAAACACATGGGAGGGGGTGTTGGATAAGGATAAGAGGCTCACTTGATTTTTGAAATCAAGTGAGTGGTTAAAACCTCCCAACCACTCAACTCTTATCTATTTTCATGAGTTTTTTCCATGGTATTCACATCAATAAATTATGAGAATTTTTGTGCATGCATAAGAAGGGGTTAGCATTATGTGATAAAAATTTTAGAATGATTGGGCATTAGTTTTGGACAAAAAAAAATCTTAGAGTGAAGGTGAGCAGGGTCCTATAGCACTCTACTTTCCCTCATGCCTCTCTTCTCTTCTGATTTTCACCTCTAAGGATACCAATTTTTAGATATGATCTAAATCAGGTTTATAGATATAAAAATCATCTTTCCATGAAAACTTGTTTCATGGAAAACTCCATGTAGAGAGGGCATGATAGGATTTTCAGTGTGTCAGGGTTTCTGTGCCAAGTGAAACCCTAGATTTATGAATCTATGTTCGGATGGAGAGATCGAGTGTTGTGAGCATCAGATCACCACCAAATTTGACATTCCTCTTCATCATCCTCCAATATTTGTGTTCTATTTTTTTAGAGTATTCAAAAAATCAAAAAGTACATGATCAATTGGACCGATCATGATCAGCAATTGAAGGCCCCAGCGAGGAGCTAGCACTCTAGTGGGGCTGATCGGGATCAAGAGCTCCATGTGGACCAACCATAGAGGCCGAACGTGTATGTGGCTATGGCACAACATCAAAGCATTATTTGATGGATTCAGATTGTGGTGATCAGCTATCCACGAAAAGAATTATATTCTAAATAGATAGATGTAGTAAAGAGTTTGCTACATAGTTTTATTTTCGGATCTATATAAATGCATGCATATTGTGTTTAGACCCTTAACATACGGCTTAATATTTTGATATGATTAAAAATTAATTAATTAATTTAATTAATTTTTTACTATATTTTAGCTATTTTTAAAATTTTTTTGAAAGTAGCACTGCAAATCCTGCACTGCATCCTTCAATAGTAATGTCCTCTTGTCTTCTTCTTCCCCCCCCCAATATCATTCTATCACCATGCATGACCTTCAAGATTCCATCACCAGCTATCTACCTGTAGTTGTTTAAATTCAGTCTGCTCAGTGAGATAAGATTCCACCTAAAATCGGGTATGTATCGGACCTCCCCTAATCTTCTCATTGCACCATCATATTGAAGGAAAATCGAGCAGGATTTTTAGCATGCATTTTCAAAATATTTTTGAAATTAAAGCAACAAAGACTAAAATTAATCAAATATTAATCTACTACATGCATTGATCTAATCAATGTAAATCTTACTTAGGATCTAGACATGCTAATATGTAATTTAAAATTTAAATGTGATCGATCAGCAAATCAAATCTGCTGATAGATACGAGTTCAAAATTCGATACCTTTTCGTGGGTAGCTGAACACCATAATCTAAATCTACCAGATAATGCTTTGGTGTTGTACCACAGTCTCACACATATCCGACCTCTACGGTTGGTCCACATGGAGCTCCTGATCCTGATCAGCCCTACTAGAGTGCTAGCTCCTCGCCGAGGCCTTTAATGGCTGATCGTGATTGATCCAATTGATTGCCTTCTTTCCAATCTTTTAGATACTCTAGAAAATTCAAACATGTGCTTCGAAAGATGATGACATGGTGTTTCAAATTTTGTTGCAATCTGATGCTCACAGCACTTGATCTCTCCATCGAAACCCAAATTCCCAAGTCTTGGGTTTCACTCGGCCCAAAAATCCTAACACACTAAAAACCCTCTCACGCCCTCTCTATGTAGAGTTTTTCTATGAAACAAATTTTCATGAAAAGATAACTTTTGAATCTATAAACTTTATTGAGATCATATCTAAAAATTAAGTATCCTTAGATACTAAAATCAGAAGAGAATAGGGATGTGAAGGAAAAATAAAGTGCTGTAGGACTCTACTCACCTTCACTCTAGGATTTTTTTTCACCTAAAACCAATGCCTAATCACTTTAAAATTTTTACCATTGAAAGGTAACCCCTCAGGCTTCATGCACAAAAATTCTCAAAATTTATTGCAAGAAACATAAGTGGAAAATCTATATGGAGTGGATAGGTTAAGATTGGTTGAACTATATAGTTTCAACCAACTTCTAGTATTTGAATTCAAATGGGGTCTTATCCTTTTCCAATGCCTATCCCAGAGGATGACAAGTAGAAGGACTCTCCTTCTACTATCCCTCAATCTAAAATTGTCCAAAAAAATATGCGACAAAAGATAGGTAGGCATGGAAAATAGATAAGGAAGAGATTAGATTTTTCAAATTTCAAACCAACCAAGTTGAATTCAAAATTGAACTTAGTTTGAACTGGTCCAACCCTTGGACCAGGTCAAAGATAGAAGAGAGGAAAGGCACACATTCATTTCTATGTTAGAAATCTCATGCAAAAATTAGAGGAGGGCATGGGTCAAGATGGAAAAGTCAAATACGGTGGGCGCTAGGGAGAATTTTGAATTCAAATCTTATTTGACTTGGTCCAAAATGGTTTCAACCAAACCCATTAATTTAACTCAATTAGACCAAATTAAATCCAGCCAAATTAGACTTAATCCAAATTGATAAAATTCTAATCAAATTAGAAATTAATTAGATCCAAGTCCTGATCAAATCAGGATGGAATCTCCCTTAGCGATTAAGTCATCACATGATCTGATCGGGTCAAATTCAATCGAATCCAATTCGATTAAACTTGATCAAATTTCCATCACTCAATCAAATTGAGCTAATCAATAATCAAATTACTAATTAATCCTCCAACAAATATATAGTCCCAATCGGGTGGTTGTCTTGGCAATAGAGTCCCATCAACATGAAACTCTTGAAGAGTCTCAAACCAGTGGGACTCTTGAACCTAGTGTCCCAAACAAATCGAACTCGCGACCATAGAGTCCCAGACTAGTGAAACTCTTGATCAAAGAGTCTCAAATGAGTAGGACTCAGAGTCTCATTCCACTAGGACTCTTGGTCACAGAGTTCCAATCCATTAGGACTCGACCATAGATTCCCAGGTTATCGAGACTCTCGATATGAGAGTTCCGAACACGAAGGACTCAGAATCTCAGTCCAGTGAAATTCTTGATCATGGAGTCTCAGTCTAGTGGAACTCTTGACCATCGAGTCTTAGATCATCGAGACTCAATATCAGCCATCAGATTAGGTAAAAATTATTGAGAATTATGTCCCAAAGTCAATCATCAGTCTGTTGATGGTTTAGCTATTTTATAATTATAATTAATTTATTAATTAATAAAAATATTTTGACATCTTTTTCATTATAAGTTAACATCTTCTAATGAACTTCATTATTATGATGAAGTCCTTAAGACTATTTAATTTTGATAAAGAGAGGATTTATTGATTAGTCCTTAAATTTATTCACAACCAAATGATAGGCTGTTAGTTAGGATAACAGCGTCTATCGAGCATAGATCACTATATGCCATATGGGTTGGTTGTCCTCTTAATCAAGAAGTATGGAGACACTGGTATGGCATACAGGTGAGATGTATAGGTACATCATCATGGAACGTGACCAACTCTAGAGCATTCTGCTGTCAAGAATATCTCTAATGGGATATAGGTATAGATATCCCTTAGACCTTAGATCATCTCAATGACTTGCAAGCAACTCATTGTGCTTTGGTACCGAACTAACAAAATTTTTAATTCAGCAATGGAAGGCTTCTAGGCACAGTCAAGTACTTGTGAAGTTAGAATATGATCAAGATGAAATTGACCACTCCAAGAGTTGGAGAAGAATGTATCACTGTATTTCAATATAGCAAAATCTTGACCAGGATAATCCATCAGATGGATTTGATATTTGAAAATACAATGTGGACAATCTGATCAGAGTTGATAGTTGAACTCTGAAGCGTCCTATGAGTATTATGGTCAAGGGGATGAATTATATGAAAACTATATCCACATGGGTTCTAAGGATGGTATTCTACACCTTCGACCTATCCGGCCATCGGATATCATTGCTAGATGGTCATCTTGATTGATATAAAAATTTATTTTTATACTACTGGCTTAGGTTTGATATGAGGTCACACATATTAGAGCTTATGATCTGATTTGATGGTTGATCAATGATTAAGAATCATTTTAGGGTTAAACAATCAATACGATTGGTGTTTAACCTAGCGCAAGTGTTGCAGGAGGATCGATTAGTAATTAGATTGCTAATTGACTTAATTTGATTAAACCAATAGATTGAGATTAAATTTAATTAAATATAATTTAATTTAATTTAATTTGGACTTGATTGGATCAAGTCCAATTGGTTCATTGGATAAGCCAAGTGCAAGGAAGAACTAGTCCTAGTCTAACTAGGACTCGGATTAACCCAATTTTCTAATTTGATTAGAAAATAAATTAAAATTTAATTTAATTTAATCTAATTTAATTAAGTCCTTAAATGAGTTAGAGTCTTATTTAATTGGGTTGGTTTAATCTTGATTTTATTTGGTTAAAAGATCTTGTTTGACCAAGTCAAAATAGAAGTCCTGGTGTGACTAGGACTCCCTACCACTTACGCCACTTAATCCTCATGCCCCATGCCCTTTTTGTTTTATTTTTTATGTAAAAATTATCCACTCCCATGGCTTCTCATGCCCTCTTTCTCTCCTCCTTTTCTCATAAGGCAATTTGTTAGAAGACCAAGTCAAAAGAGGAGTTAGTTTTGCTTAGGATTCTATGAGATAGAATCCTTATTGACCAAAACACCTTCCCTTGAGTGCCACCCCCTCTTTTAATTAATTCTTCTCTTATTCCATAAAAATAATCTCCTTTTTTATGCACCCTTCCTTATTGGTCCATGCCAATAATTGTGGAGGAGGCGCCCAAGAGTTGGGCGCCCCAATAACTTTCCATGTTTGGACATTCCTAGTTTAGGATTTTGATCTAACTTGGACTCTTCATTTTCTCTATTTATTGAATTAATTTTATTCTAATTTTTTTATGGAATACAAATCTTTGGGAGAGATTTAGTGTGTGCAAAAATTATAGGAAGAGGGTCCTTGAGAATTGGGGTTCCATAGGCACCAAACTAGGTGTCTTGGTGAGAGAAAAGAGAAGAAGAAGAGGGTCTTCTTCTAGGGCTATTTTATTTTCAATCTCTCCTCTTTTTTTTGAGTTTTTTTTTAGAGAGTCTAATATTAGTAAACTCTCATCTTTCTTCTCATATTTTGGAGAGTCCAAATTTCGAAGAAGAGAGCATC
This sequence comes from Cocos nucifera, assembly GCA_006176705.1. Lineage (NCBI taxonomy): Eukaryota > Viridiplantae > Streptophyta > Magnoliopsida > Arecales > Arecaceae > Cocos > Cocos nucifera. Next base: position 21,839 of record QRFJ01005581.1, read on the forward strand.
AGATCGACTATCAAAGAAGGATCAGCACAGTACTAGCATGCTATGCTGATTTCCTGCATCGGACTTCACATCAGAGATCGTAGGCTTGTGTGGACGACTCGTAGAGGCCGGACGTGTGTGTGGCTCATGACTTCATCCTCAAGATTGAATCAGTTAGTTAGAACATCTAACTTGCTCAGGTAATAGATATGATCTATAAACTTCATACCTGCATTTGATGTAGTATAGATCTAGATTGATTTGATCAACCTTTTTTTTCTTGTTTGATTTTAATTTTTGATTTAATATCATGCCTTGATCATATAATAGATCTAAGATCTAGGTATTTATATATTTATTTAAAAAAATATTCAATTTATTTAAATCTTTTGCTATATGATCTTGAAAAAGTTTCAAGATCTATCCATGAAATCCTAGATCTGATTCGTTCAGAAACTTCTATTGTGTGTGACCCCATAGATTCAAATCCTAAGTCGATAGCATAGAATCTAATTTTCTGTACCAATCGATATGACCATCTAGCAATGGTACCTGATGTTTGGATAGGTCGAATAATTGCAATGCAATATTGACGAACTTATGGCATATGGTTACCGTATAATTCATCCCCTTGACCTCAATGCTCAACGAATGATTTAGGGTTTACTATCAACCCTAAAATTCATCCACAGTATATTTCAAAACTTAGTGTCCATCACATGGACCACCTCAATCAAAGGTTTGCTAAATTGAAATACAGTGATGCACTTGCTCCAACACTTGGAGGGGTCAATCCCATCTTTTCTCACACACCGATAGGCCAAGTACTTGACTGCACCCAGTAGCCTTCCATCACTAAATTAGAAATTCAAGTAGTCCGATATCTAAGTGTAGTGAGTTGGTTACAGGTCACCATGGTGATCTTAGGTCTAAGAGACACTTATATCCATATCCTTCGTGAGCAACTCTTGATAGTAGAGAGCTCCGCAGTTGGATCACGTTCAGTGAAATGTACCCCTACACTTCACCTGCATGCCATAATAATATCTTCATACTTCTTGGTTAAGAGGACAACCAACACTTATGGCACACAATGATCTACACTTGATATGTTGTCGTCCTGGGTAATAACGAATCATTTGATCGTGAACATGTTTTGAGGACTAAATGATAAATCCTCCTTTGTCGAGTCTAAATAGTCCTAAGAACTTTATTACAAAAGAGTTCATTATAGAAAGATATACAAAATGATAAAAAAATTAAAATAATAATTTTATTTATTAATAATTTAAGTATAATTATATTTAGCTCAACCATCTATAATCTAGATAATTGGATTTAGGATATAATTTTCAATAACTCCCACTTAGACTAAAGCCACTCAGAACAGTATCGAATACTGATCTTTCATTTGTGATTAACGAAATTTTTGATTCTTAGAGCTTTAGTAAAGGAGTCGGCCACGTTCTCCTTTTCATCGATCTTCTGAAGCTCGATGTCACCTCGCTTCATGAATTCTCATATAAGGTGGTAGCAATGCAGAATATGTTTGGTGCGCTGATGTGCCTTCGACTTCCTCACTTGAGCTATAGCTCTAGTGCTGTCACAGTATAGCAGTACCGGATCATCCAAGGAGGGTACCACTTCCAGCTCCTCGATGAACTTTCATAGCCACATAGCTTTCTTGCAGCATTAGATGCTGCGACATACTCCACCTCGCACATAGAATCGACTACAGTGTGCTGCTTGAAACTCTTTCAGAAGACCGCTCCACCATTTAGGATAAACACAAAATCTGACACACTTTTGCTATCATCATGATCTGACTAAAAACTGAAATCAGTATATCCCACATGTTTCAAGTTAGTATCTCCATAGATGAGTCACTGATCCTTGGTATTTCTCAAATACTTTAGGATTGTCTTCACAACCTTTCAGTGATTTTAACCTAGGTCAGACTGATATCTGCTCACTACCCCTAGTGAGTGTGCCAAGTTTGATCTCGTACACATCATGGCATACATAATAGAATCCACTATCGAAGTATATGGTATTCTACTAATATGCTCTCTCCTGAGGAATTGTTGAATAATCCCTCATCAAAAGAGAAATTTCATGGCCTATCGAAAGATAGCCCTTCTTGAAATTCTCCATACTAAACCTTTTCAGCATGATATCAATGTATGTGGACTGAGATAATCCTAGCAACCTTTTAGATCTATCTCTATAGATCTTCATCCCTACAATGTAGGAAGCTTCTTTCAAGTCCTTCATGAAGAATTGAGACGACAGCCAAACTTTTATTCCCTGTAATGCAGGGATGTCATTTTCGATTAAGAGAATATCATCAACATACAGTACAAAAAATACAACAATAGAATCATTGGCCCATTTATACATGAAGGGTTCTTCTTCATTATTAACGAAGCCATACGTTCTGATTACTTTATCAAAATGCATGTTCCAACTCGACGATGCCTGCTTCAATTCATAGATGGATCTTTGAAGCTTGCACACCTTAGACTCATCTATGGATGTGAAAGCCTCAGGCTGTATCATATACATCTCTTCATCTAGCTCTCCATTTAGGAAAGCTATTTTCACATCCATTTGCCAGATCTCATAGTCTAGGTATGCTGCTATCACAAGCATGATTCGAATAGATTTGAACATTGCCACTAGTGAAAATGTCTCGTCATAGTCAATACCATAATGTTGATGATATCCGTTAGCAACCAGATGGATTGGAACATGCATTTTGATAAAAGGTGATTTGGTCATAGTCCAACCCTAGAAGGTTGTGATTTGGTCATAGTACATACTGATTTGGACTATGTACTGACCAAATCACTACCTTAGACTATGTTCCAACCCTAGAAGTCATAGTCCACATACATCAGTATGTATTAGACCTAGAAGCTCAATGGCCCACTCATCCTTTTCAGTAAAAGATGATTTAGTCATCTTACCAAGAAGACAGGACTCACAGGTATTCAATGATTCACAATTATCAATGTCAAGGATACGCTCCTTGACTAACCTATTAATCCTATTCTTGTTTATATGACCAAGCCTACAGTACCAAAGATAAGCATTAGTAATATTATCTAGTTTTGGTCATTTATTCGATGTGTACATTGCACTAATAGGCTATGATAAAATATAAATACCATTTTTTAATTGTTCTTGCATTATTGTGACAACATTCATAATGATATCGCAATAATATCCCTTTATTGATAAACTATAACCATCTTAGACCAAAATCCCAATGGATATTATGTTCATCATAAAAGATGGACAATGGTGATAGTCACTTAAAATGACACTATTATTTTTAAAAAATAGTTCAAGAGTTTTCAATGCTAGGACTGGAACTTGACTTCTATCCCTAATATTAAGAAATCTATCATCATTCTCAAATTTTCTACCAATCTAAAGTCCATGCAATGAATTGCATATATGAATCAGACTCTCGGTATCTAATACCCAGGTAGATATATCATATACGAAGAAATTGCAAGATTTTATCGTATAACAATCTTGACCAGCCACCACTTATTGATTTCTTCTGTTCAACCTATTTGGGTTCGGAGGATAATTCCTCTTTGGCTCTGTCTTATTAGGGTCAATACTAGACTCCTTATTCTTTGGTCCTAAGCGCTTGCCACTGTCCAATAGTGAATGGAGCAGACTAACTCTAGCCATTCTAATTATCTAAAAAAAATATGAAATTTTATTAGTACTTAAATTAATTAATCCTAAAGACTTGAACTTTAGTCTAAAGGTTTTTCCACTATTTTTAATGAATTGATAGACTCTACCTCCAATTCGAGGAATTATACTAACTTCTTAGCGGATATTGGAATCCACATAGACTACATACGAGCCTGAGGAAAGCTCTGGCTAATCCATGTGCATCTACAGGTAGGTTCACAATCAATTATTTTTTTAAATAATTTTTAATATTTAGATTTTGCCTCAGATGCCAAATTAGTAGGCTATGGCCTCCACTGAAAAGGCCTGGTTAGGTCCAACCATTAACATGATTGACTTCGGTGCATCAAACCTATGATAACCAGGCCCGAGGAAAGCTCTGGCTAACCTGATCACTATTAAGAGAGTGTGACCTAATCATCATATAATGTACAGTAATTCAAATATCCTAATAAACACCAGGTGTAAGGCACCTCCAATGTTCACTCAGAAAATTGGACTTATTACTATTCATCTTAATGAGAGGCTATGATTCGGTTATCCCCATAACTTAGTCATTTTAAGGATCTAATAATTTAGAGAATTTAGTTTACATATGATTTAAGGATAGAAAGGACACTGACCAAATTTTTCCTACTGACTTCACCAAGTCAAATTCTCCTACTGATTTCAACAAGTCAATAGGTCAGGACTAGGATCAATTTAAGTCCATGGGCACCAAATACAGTCTTACTGATTGAAATAAGTCAAACTGATTCCTAATAACTGGGTCAGTCTAAATCACCAAGTGATCGAATCAAATTCCAATCGACCATATCGATCAGGTAAGTGAGATCAGTGGAAGAGATATGCCATTAACTCGTCAAAGATCAAATTAGTGCTAGTAGCTTCCAATTAAAAACCACTGATTGAGACTGCTAAACTTAACTTAGACACCAATCGATTAATTAGGTTTAATCTGATCAATCTAGCAATTTCAGGCTTAACCATATAGCCATGAATCAAGTCTATCTTAGTCTAGTTAAAGACATGGATTTGTCCAACTACAACTATTGGAGTTGATTCTAGAGTGTCCTTGAACTAATCTAATTCAACACTTGGTTAGGTTTGATCAAGTACTCTAGATTAATCCATTCTTTAACTAACCTTAGGTCTAACCCAATTTATGAACCTAATTCATCTAACCCTTTAACCCATAGTCTTATTATTTTGTCTTAGGATCTTAATTCCTAATTCTAGACCCTATGAACAATACTTAATTTTTTTAATTAAGTTTTTGGACTGATGGGTCAGGGTTCGACATTTTGAAAATAGTTTTTAAATTTTGAAAGGTTTTCATTTTTTGTTTTCCAAATGGATCGACCCATTTCAGAAATGGGTTGGCTTATTTCTCAAACAGCAACCTATTGCTAGTTTTAAACAGAAAATAAAACATAATGAAAATTAAACTATGAATCAACCTTTTAGATTTAATCTAAAATATATTTATATTTAATTTTTTAATTAAAATAATTTTAATCATTAAAATTCTTTCACTATTCATCTTAATGAATGAGTTCATAGTGGCATCCCTACCACCATAAGGGATCCCTACTAAATGGAAGGAGATGGCCTTTAAACCATACTTATCCCTTATGATTGGATAACTTGATGGCTCATTCATTCTCAATTACTAAGTTATCTAGATTAAGTATATCAAATATACTAATATTTAATTTTTAATTAAATATTAGACATGTTAAACAATCCAGTTGCTCTAATACCATTGAAGGAAATCACGTAGGATTTAAGCATATATTTTCAAAAATATTTTTGAATAAAATAGTAGCTAAAGTAAATATAATCAAATATTAATCTACTGCATGCATTGATCTAATCAATGTAGACTCTACTTAAGATCTAGACATGCTAATATGTAAGTTAAAATTTAAATGTGATCGATCAGCAAATTGAATCTGCTGATTGATACGAGTTCAAAACTCGATACCTTTTTGCATGTAGCTGATCACCACAATTTGAATTTATCAGATAATGCTCTGGTGTCGCACCATAGCTGCACATGTGTTCGGCCTCTATGGTTGATCCACGTGGAGATCCTGATCCCGATCAGTCCCACTTGAGTGCTAGCTCCTAGCCGAAGCCTTCAATGACTGATCATGATCGATCCAATTGATCACCTTCTTTTTGATCTCCTAGATACTCTAGAAAATTAAAACATGTGTTTTGGAGGATGATGAAGTGGTGTTTCAAATTTGGTGGTGATCCAATGCTCACAGCACTCGATCTCTCCACCCAAACCCAAATTCCTAAGTCTTGGGTTTCACTCGACCCAAAAACCCTGATGTACTGAAATTCCTCTCACGCCCTCTCTGTATGGAGCTTTTCCATGAAATAAGTTTTTATAGAAAGATGACTTTCAAATCTATAAATCCTATTTAGATCATATCCAAAAATTAGATATCCTTAGATATAAAAATTAGAAGAGAATAGGGGTATGAAAGAAAAATAAAGTGTTGTAGGACTCTGCTCACCTTCACTCTAGGATTTTTTTTGCCCAAAACCAACTCTCAGTCACTTTCAAATTCTTACCATGGAAAGGTAACCCCTCAGGCTTCATGCACAAAAATTCTCATAATTTATTACATGAAAAATAAGTAAAAATTTTGTGTGGAGTGGATAGGTTAAGATTGGTTGAACTAGTTTCAACCAACTTCTACTATTTGAATTCAAATGGGGTCTTCTGTGTGGAGTAGATAGGTTAAGATTGGTTGAACTAGTTTCAACCAACTTCTAGTATTTGAATTCAAATGGGGTCTTATCCTTTTCCAACACCTATCTCAGAGGATGATGAGCAAAAGGACTCTCCTTCTGCTCGCCTTCAATCTGAAATTGCCTAAAAAAATGTGCGACAAAAGATACGTAGGCGTGGAGAATAGATAAGGAAGAGATTAGATTTTTTAAATTTCAAACCAACCAAGTTGAATTCAAAATTCAACTTAGTTTGAACTGGTCCAACCCTTGGACCAGGTCAAAGATAGAAGAGAGGAAAGGTGCACATTCATTTCTGCATGAGAAATCTCATGAAAAAATCAAAAAAGAGCATGGGTCAAGGTGGAAAAGTCAAATATGGTGGGCACTAGGGACAATTTTGAATTCAAATCTTGTTTGACTTGGTCCAAATTGGTTTCAACCAAATTTATTAATTTATATCAATTAGATCAGGTTAAACCCAACCAAATTAGGCTTAATTTAAATTAATAAAATTCTAATTAAATTAGAAATTAATTAGATCTAGGTCCTGATCAAATCAGGATCGAATCTTTCTTAGCGATTAAGTCATCTCATGACCTGATCGGGTCAAATCCAATCGAATCTAATTTGATCAAACTTGATCAAATTTTCATCACTTAATCAAATTAAGCTAATCAATAATTAAATTGCTAATTAATCCTTCAATAAATATAGAGTCCCAATCGGATGGGTGTTTGGGCAACAAAGTCCCATCAACATGAAACTCCTGAAGAGTCCCAAACCAGAGGAACTCTTGCACCTAGTGTCCCAAATGAATCGAACTCACGATCATAGAGTCCCAGACTAGTGAGACTCTTGATCAGAGAGTCTCAAATGTATAGGACTCAGAGTCTCAGTCCACTAGAACTCTTGGTCATAAAGTTTCAGTCCAGTAGGATTCTTGACCATAAAGTCCCAGGTCATAGAGACTCTCGATTAGAGAGTTCCAAACATGAAGAACTCAGAGTCCGAGTCCAGTGGAACTCTTGGTCATAGAGTCCAAGTCTAGTGGGACTCTTGACCATCAAGTCTTAGATCATTAAGACTCAATATTGTAGAAACTTCTATTGTGAGTGACCCCATAGGTTTGAATCCTAAGTCAATAGCACAGAAACTAATTTTCTATACCAATTGATGTGACCATTTAGCAATGATATTCGATATCCGGATAGGTCGAATAATTACAACGCAACATCGACAAATTTGTGGCATATGGTTACTGTATAATTCATCCCTTGACCTCGATGCTCAAAAGACGATCTAGGATTTACTATCAACCCTAAAATTCATCCACAGTGTATTTCGAAACTCAGTGTCCATCACATAGACCACCCCAATCGAGGGTTTGCTAAATTGAAATATAGTGATGCACTTGCTCCAACACTTGGAGGGGTCAATTCTATCTTGACTTACATACCAACTAGCCAAGTACTTGACCATATCCAGTAGCCTTCCATTGCTAAATTAGAAATTTAGGTAGTTCGATACCTAAGTATAGTAAATTGCTTGCAGGTCACCATGGTGATCTCAGATCTAAAGGACACTTATATCCATATCCTTCATGAGCAACTTTTGACAGTAGAGAGCTTTGCAATTGGATCTCATTCAATGAAATGTATCCCTACACTTCACCTACATGCCATAACAGTATCTTCATACTTCTTGGTTAAAAGGACAACCAACAATTATGGCACATAACGACCTATCCTTGATACATTATCATCCTGGATAACAATGAATCATTTGGTTACAAATACGTTTTGAGCATTAAATGATAAATCCTCCTTTATCGAGTCTAAATAGTCCTAAAAACTTCATCACAGAAGAGTTCATTATCGAAAGATGCATAAAATGATAAAATAGCTAAAATAATAATTTTATTTATTAATAATTCTAGTATAATTATATTTAGCTCAACCATCTATAACCTAGATGATTGACTTTAGAATATAATTTCCAACACGTATTCCAGCTGACCATCCCGATGCCTCTAATCGCATAGCTCGATCCATCCAGCAGATAAACAATGCCATCACTGCTCTCTAGAAAGTCAAACTGCTTCTTTCTAAACATGATATGTACATGTAGAATCTAAAATTTACTATTAGAAAAAACTAGATACCTCATCAAATATATTCAGGATATCATCCTCTAACTCGCTACTGACCATCACTGTAGTAGCCCTCGTTCGATCCTTGAGTTATGGGCAATCCTTAACTCGATGCTCCAACTCATCGCATCTGTAGCATCTAATCTTGCTAGGATCCCTCGTCTTGGATCTGAATCATCCTCCTCACAATCCTCTGCCACTCCGTCTACTGCCTCCTGCTCCTTCAAAAATCATCAAAGCTGAGCTGCCATCAACTGAGCACAAAGCTGGATTCTCCCTCCTAAGAATCTCATTTAGGAGTATCGCTACAGTGACTTGGTCCATCTTGATGATGCTCTTTTCAACTAGAAAAGCAATCACCAAGGACTCATACGAAATGGGAAGCAATGCTAGCAAGACCAATGCCCTGGTCTTCTTCTCAACTTTTTCATCAATGCTGAGGAGGTCAATGAGGATCTTCTGAAAGTTGGATAGATGCTCCCACATGCTCTGATCTTCATCCATCCGTAGCTGATAAAACTGCCTCCAAAGAAATAGCGTGTTGGTAAGCGACTTCGCTATGTACAACTTCTCAAGCTTCGATCATAGTACTATCAAAAAAATTTTGCCAAGTATATGGATCACCACATCATCCACTAGGTACAAGCGAATCGTGCTTCCCACCTGCATCTGGATTCGCTTTCAATCTTTCATTTCTATGGTGGCTGGCATCTCATCATACAAGAGAGCATCGATCAATCCATGTTGGATGAGGACATCCTTTATCTTTGCTTGACACAAGAAGAAATTATCCTTCCCATCAAACTTATTGATCTTCATCTTGATTGTGCTTGTCTTCTCCATATTCTTCAATCTCTATCCACAGCTACAATCTGTACTCTAGTACTATCTGGCTCTAATATCAATTATTATGATATCAACTCGCTCTGATATCAAACTATTGAGATATCAGCTACTATGATTCTACTTGTTAAGGATCTAGCATCGAATTATTATGATAGAAAGAAAAAAAAATAAAATAAAAAAATAATTAAGTACGTGGATCAATCTAAAGGCTTGCCTCTATGGGGTATGCAAAGCTTCACTATGAAAGAGAAAAATAGGTACAAGAGGAGAACATCCACTCTCAACTCATCGTACATAAATCTCTCTCAACTAGAAACTATCCTCATAAAAGCTCTCTCAAAATCTTAAGGAGACCCACAGAAGATATAAGATGCTCTGCCCTCATAGCCTCCTTGCCAAATGCTATGCATCTATTGCTTCTCTCTCTCATGGACTACATGTACTTGGTGCTCTATCAAGCTTCTCTCGATGGCTGTCTGAGCTTCTCTACGTGCCTCTCATATCACACGCGTCATCTTTTCTGCTCCATAGCATCTCAGCCCTTTAAATAGGATGAGAATCTTCTTTTCAATAGTTAATAGGAGTCCTAATAGGGCTCGTTCTTCTACTATGAGTCGAACATATCCTAGATGGCATTTTGAAATATTTTTTGATCTTCAAATCATGACTGCAACCCTTCATGACTGCTAGATCCTATGGTCCATGTGCAACTCCCGTAGACCCCTTGGATTAATTATAATCTGAGTCCAAATAGAAAAAATCCCATTATATTATGTTCATCTCTGTCGAGCAAGCTCGGTTAGGGATCGAGCTGGCTCGACTGCATCTTGTCTGGATTTCTGCTATCTGTTTACCTAAGAGAGCCGGCTCGACTGTGGTTCGAGCCAGCTCAATCTCAATTCGAGCCTGCTCGACCGCATATCAGAGCCAACTCGACTGCTGTACTAAAAATTGATTATCCTTTTGCTATGAATTAAATTTGAGGCATTAAATCCAAACATAAGAATCATTATATGGTTAAATAATCAATACAATTGATGTTTAACCTAGTACAAGTATTGCAGGAGGATCAATTAGTAATTTGATTTCTAATTGTCTTAATTTGATTAAGTCAGAGGGCTAAGATTAAGTCTAATTAAATATAATTTAATTAGATTTAATTTATACTTAATTTTATCAAGTCTAATTAGTTTATTGGATGAGTCAATTGCAAGAAAGAACTAATCCTAGTTCAATTAGGACTTGTATCAACCTAATTTCTAATTTGATTAAAAAATTAAATTAAAATTAAATTTAATTTAATTAGATTATTAATTTGAGTAAGATTTAATCTAATTGGATTAATTAAATTCTAATTTAATTTGATCTAAGGATCAAGTTGGACCAAGTCAAACTAGGAGTCCTAGTGAGACTAGGACTCCTATTTCCTTGTGCCATCCTAATTTCTAAAGCCCATGCATTATTTTTCTTTGGATTTTTTCATGAAAATCTTCTCTCCTAGGCCTTCATGCATGCCCCAAGTTCCTCTTCTTTCTTACATGAAAAATTTAAGGTGAACCAAGTCAAAGAAGGAGTTTGAGTTGATTTAAATTCTATGAGATAGAATTTTAAGCAACAAAAACTCCTCCCTCTTTATGCCGCCCACACCCTTGATTTTTTGGTAATTTTTTAATGACTTTTAAGAGAGGTTTCATGTGACAAAACCTGATAGTCCATGGTAGAAAAGAAGGATGGGGCACCCAAGAGTTGGGCACCCCAAGTCTAGCCCTATTTAGATATCTCTTAACTAGGTATTTGACCTAGTCAAGGATAGCTCCATATCTCCATATATCAAAGATTTGTTGATCTGATTTTTTTTGAGATTCTAGAGACCAGAGAGGGCTATTGGGGTGTAGAAAAACCTAGGAGAGAAAAGCTTAGGCATGGGAATTGTATAGGCACTAATCTAGGTGCTTTGGTGAGAGAAGAAAGAAGAAGAAGAGGGTCTTCTAGGATTTTTCTTTCACTCCTATTCCTCCATATTTGCGAGTGTTTAAGAGGTGTCTCAGTGTCACATATCATCTTCCTTGACTTCTAAAAGTTAGAGAGTTTGAGTTTGAAGGAAGGAAGATCCAAATCGATCATCGAAGAATGATCAGCACAGTACTAGCATACTGTGCTGATTTTCGAGCATTGGACTTTAGATCAATGATCGAGGGCTCATGTGGATCAGTCGTAGAGGTCAGATGCATATGTGGCTTGGAGCAACCATCTCAGGCCCAGATCAGTGAGTTAAGAAACTCAAAATTCAAAGGTAAGGATGATCTGGTCTCTCTATTATATATCTAGTTTAGATCTAGTATAGATCTATGTTGATGTAATTAATATTTTTTTGATATATTTTATTTTTTAATTTAATATCATGCTTAGATCATGTAATAGGATTCTAGATCTAAGATTTTTCATATTTTATTATAAATTAATATGATTAATTCATGTCTTCCACTGCATAAACCTAAAAAAGTTTCAAAATCTAATCTTAAAACTCTAGATCGATTCCTACAACAGTAGTGGTAGTTCTTCAGCTAGTTATGGATTTGATGATCATGGAGGAACCAAAGGATAGGAGACACAGTCAATTACTGATTTGAGATGTTAGGATTTGACATTTTGAATTCGACCCATAGCAAGAAGAGAATTAGTTTTCAGCACAGCAGTCGGGCCGGCTCTGATACGCAATCGAGCTGGCTCAGATTGAGATTAAGCTGACTCTCTTAAGCAAACAGACAGCAGGAGTTCGGATGAGATGCAGTTAAGCCAGCTCAACCCCTAATCGAGCTAGCTCGACGGAGGCGAACAGAATATGATGGAATTTTTTCTATTTGAACTTGGATTGTGGTTAATCCAAGGGATCTATGGGAGTTGCGCATGGACCACAGGAACTAGCGGTCATGGAGGATAACGATTATGATCTGAAGGTCAAAAAATATTTTAAGACTCCATTAAGGACATGTTTGACTCATATTAGGAAAATGAGCCCTGTTAGGACTCTTATGAAGTACTAAGAAGAGGATTCTCATCCTATTTAAAGGACTGAGGTACTGTAGAGCAAAAAAGATAGCACATGTGTCATGAGAGGCACGTAGAAAGGCTTAGACAGCCACCGAAAGGAGTTTGGCAGAGCGTCGAGTACGTGCAACCCATAAGAGAGAGAAGCAATAGGTGCATAGCATCCGGTGAGGAGGCTGTGAGGGTAGAGCATCTTACAGCTTCTATGGATTTTCTTAAGATTCTGAGAGATCTTTTGTGAAGATAGCTTCTAGTTGAGAGAGATTTATGTACAATGAGTTAAGAGTGGATGTTCTCCTCTTGTACCTATTTTTCTCTTTCATAGTGAAGCTTTGCATGCCCCATGGAGGCGAGCCTTTAGGCTGATCCATGTATTTGATTATTTTTTTATTTTATTTTTTTTTCCTACCATAATAATTTGGTACTAGATCCTTAACAAGCGATATCAGAGTAGTTGATATCCCGATAGTTTGGTATCAGAGTGAGTTGATACCATAATAATTGGTATTAGAGCTAGATAGTACCGGAGTGTAGATTATAGGAGTGGATAGAGATTGAAGAATATGGAGAAGATAAGCACAATCAAGGAAAAGATCAATAGGTTTGATGGAAAGGATAATTTCTTCTTATGGCAAGCAAGAATAAAGTATGTCCTTATCCAACATGGGTTGATCGATGCTCTCTTGTATGACGATACGCCAGCCATCATAGAGGTAAAAGATTGGAAGTAGATCTAGATGCAGGCGATGAGCACAATTTGCTTATACCTAGTAGATGATGTGGTGATCCATGTACTTGGTGAGACTTTTCTAGCGGCACTATGGTCGAAGCTCGATGAGTTGTACATAACAAAGTCACTCACCAACATGTTATTCCTTTGGAGGCAGTTCTATCAATTATGGATGGACGAAGGCTAGAGCATGCTAGAACATCTATCCAACTTTCAAAAGATCCTCACCGACCTCCTCAACATTGGTGGAAAAGTTGAGGAGAAGACTAGGGTGTTGGTCTTGCTAGCATCGCTCCCTCCTTCATATGAGTTCTTGATGATTGCTCGTCTAGTAAAAAAGAGCACCATCAAGATGGATGGGATCGCTATAGTGATACTCCAGAATGAGGTTCTCAGGAAGGAGAACTCAGCCTCAAGCTCAGATGGCGATAGCTCAGCTTTGATGATTTCTAGAGGAGTAAGAGGCAATAGACGGAGCGATAGAGGATCGCAAGAAGGACAATCCAGGTCCAAGATGAGGGATCCTAGCAAGATTAGATGCTATAAGTATGATAAGTTGGGCCATCGAGTCAAGGATTGCCCATAACTTAAGAATCGAATGAGGGCTACTACAGCAACGGCTAGTAGCGAGTTAGAGGATGATGTTCTGAAGATATCTGATGAGGTATCTAGTTCTTCCTAGTAGTGAATTTTAGATTTTGCATGCATATATCATATTTATTGCAGAAAGAAGCAGTTTGACTTCCTGAAGAGCAGTGATGGTATTGTTTATCTATCAAATGGATCGAGTTGTGTGATCAGAGGCATCAAAATGGTCAACTGGAAGATACATGATGGTGTAGTGAGGAGATTGGGGGAGATCCAATACATACCCAATTTTAGGTTGAATCTTATCTCACTAAGCAGACTGAATTTAAATGGCTACAGGTGGGTAGCTGGTGATGGAATTTTGAAGGTCATGCATGGTGATAGGATGATATTGGAGGAAAAGAAGAAGACAAGAGGATATTACTATCTGACAGGAAGCCTAGTGCGAGATGGAGCTTTAGGAGCTAGAGGAAGTCCGGTGCAAGATGGAGCTCTAGGTGGAGATGGATTGGGCATGAGATGGAAGACTCGGAAGGATGAGAGGCGACATCATAGAGTGAAGTTTCTATTACCTTAGGAGAATTTTTCGAGCAGATTTTTTATCAAAGTGGACAAAGCCCATGATAGAGGTGGGATCGAGTGGTCTGGCTCGACTCCCATGTTTGCCCATCCATGATCAGTAGGCATGCCCCAGGGCATGGGGACAAGATGGATCATAAGCTCTCAAAGTCAGGTGGAGGCTGAATATCGAGTCGAGGTGGAGATTGTTAGAATTTGATGCCTCGAATTCGATCCACAGTAAGAAGAGAATCAATTTTTAGCATAGCAGTCGGGCCAACTCTGATACGCAGTTGAGCTAAGTCGGATTGAGATCAAGTCAGCTCTCTCAAGCAGACAGACAGCAGAAGTTCGGACGAGACATAGTTGAGCTAGCTCAACCCCTGATTGATTTGGCTCGATGGAGGCAAACAAAACATGATGGGATTTTTTCTGTTTGGACTTGAATTATGATTAATCCAAGAGGTCTATGGGAATTGTGCATGGACCATAGGATCCAACGGCCATGGTGGGTTGCGATCATGATCTGAAAGTTAAAAAATATTCTAAGACTCCATCAAAAACATGTTCGACTCATATTAGAAGAACGAGCCCTGTTAGTATTGGGAATATGTCCCAAAGCCAATCGTCAGCCTGTTGACGGTTGGGCTATACATTTATAATTGTATATGAATCATAAATTAATAAAAGTTATTTTGGCATTTTTCATCATAAAATCTATTATCTTTTAATAAACTTCTATGTTGTGATGAAGTTTTTAGGACTATCTAGATTCGAGAAAGGAGGATTTGTCGTTTAGTCCTTAAATTGTTCACGATCAAAAGATACATTGTTACTTAGGAGGATAACATTTATCAAGTATAGGTCATTGTGTGCCATATAGATTGGTTATCCTTATAATTAAGGAGTGTTGAGACACTAGCATAGCATGCAAGTGAGATATATAGGTACATCTACATCGAACGTGACCAACTCTGGAGCTTTTCTTCTGTCAAGATTAACCCCGAAGAATATAGGTATAAATATCTCTTAGACCTGAGACCACCACGGTGACTTACAAGCAACTCACTGTACTTAGGTATCAGACTACCTAAATTTTTAATTCAGTGACGGAAGACTACTGGGTGCAGTTAAGTACTTGGCTTATTGGTGTGTGAGTCAAGATGGGATTGATCCCTCCAAGTATTGGAGCAAGTGCATTGCTGTATTTTAATTTAGCAAATCCTCGGTCGGGTTAGTCCATATGATGGATGCTAAATTTTGAAATACAATATGGATGAATTTTAGGGTTGACAGTAAATTCTAGATCATTCTTTTGAGCATCATGATCAAGGGAATGAATTATATAGTAACCATATTCTATAGGTTCGTTATTGTTGCGTTACAACTTTTCAACCTATCCGGACGTCGGGTATCATTACTAGATGGTCACATCGATTGGTATAGAAAATTGATTCCTATGCTACCGACTTAGGATTCAAATCTATGGGCTCACACACATAAGGAGTTCCTACCTGATCTAATGGCTGATCATGAGTCTTGTGACCTAGGACACTATGGTCAAGAGTTCCACTGGACTGGAACTCTATAACCAAGAGTTCCACTGAGCTGAAACTCTGAGTCTTACTCATCTAGGACTTTCTAATTAGGAGTCCTACTAGTCTGGGACTCTAAGATCATGAGTTCCATTCGTTTGGGACATTGGGTTCAAGAGTCCCATTAGATTGGGACTCTTCAGGAGTTTCAGGTTGATGGAACTCTATTATCCGATAATCCATCCAATTTGGACTCAGATATTTTTAGAGAATTAATTAGCAATTCAATTATTTATTAGCTTAATTTGATTGAGTGATGAGAATTTGATCAAGTCCGATTGAATTTGATTCAATTGGGTTTGACCCGATCAGATCATGAGATGACTTAATCGCTATGGGAGTTTTGACCCTGATTTGATCAGGACCTGAACCTAATTAATTTCTAATTTGATTAAAATTTTATTAGATTATGCTAAGCCTAATTTGATTGGGTTTAACCCACTCTAATTGGATCTAGATTAATTGGTTTGGTTGAAACCAATTAGGACCAAGTCAAATGAAGTTTGAATTCAAACTCTCCCATTCTCCCACCATTTTTTACTTTTCCACTCTTGTTCCATGACCAAAATTTTTGTACGTCATTTTTCTCTCACCCAGAAAGTTTCTATGCCCCCTCTTTTATCTACTTTTGATCTGGTCCAAGAGTTGAACCGGTTCAAAGTAAGTTGAGTTTTGAATTCAACTTAGTTTGTTGGAGGTTGGAACCAATCCAACCTTATCTGCTTCCCATGCCCTCCATTTTGTTTATCGAATATTTTTTGGAGAAATAAAAATATGCACATGTAGAAAGAGAGTCCTTCTACGTGTTAAATACATGGGAGGAGGCATTGGATAAGGATAAGAGGCTCATTTAATTTTTGAAATCAAGTGAGTGGTTAAAACCTCCCAATCACTTAACCCTTATCTCTTTCTATATACTTTTTTCTTGGTTTTTATGTCAATAAATTATGAGATTTTTTATGAATGTAGTAGAATAGATTATAATTATATGGTAAAAATTTTAGAGTGATTGGGAATTAGTTTTGGATGAAAAAAATCTTGGAGTGAAGGTGAGCAGGGTCCTACAACACTTTACCTTTCCATCATGCCTCTCTTCTCTTCTAATTTTCACCTCTGAGGATACTCAATTTTTAGGTATGATCTAAATAGGGTTTATAGATCTAAAAGTAATCTTTCCACTAAAACTTATTTTATAGAAAAACTCTATACAAAAAGGGCATGATAGGATTTTTACTGTGTCAGGATTTTTGGGCTGAGTGAAACCCTAGTTTTGGGAATCTAGGTTTGGGTGGAGAGATTAAGTGCTGTGAGCATCGGATCACCACCAAATTTGAAACACATCTTTATCATCCTCCAATATTTGTGTTCTAATTTTTTAGAGTATCCAAAAAATTAGAATGTATATGATCGATCGGATCGATCATGATCAATCAATGAGAAACTAGCACTCTGATGGAGCTGATCAGGACCAGGAGCTTTATGTGGACCATCCATAGAGGCCGGACGAGTGTATGACTATAGCATAACACCACATCTTCTTTCAGTAGATTCAGATCATAGAGATTAGCTACCTACGAAATGGTATCGAGTTCTAAACTCATATCGGTCAGTAGATTCGATTTGCTAATCGAATGCATTTTATTTTTCTATCACATATTAGCATGTTTAGATCCCTAGTAGGATTTATTTAATATGATCAATGCATGCATAGTATTAATTTTAAATTAATATTTACTTCTACTGCTATTTTATTCGAAAAAATTTTGAAAATGCATGCTTAAACCCTACGTGATTTTCTTCAAATGGTATTAGAGTAGGTTCGCGAAACATGATATGCTTGCATATTTTAGACTAATAATTTAGATTTAATCTAAATATTAATCTAATAATTGGATTAATTAGATCTAAAAATTAAAATTCAGATCACATGGACTGTAGGTTGTCCTGCTGTAGGGTTTATCCCCTATAATGAAAAGATTATCCTGGTGCATTGCTGATCTATATCATTAATCATAAAATCTTAGATTTGATCTAATATTTTTATGATCTAATTATATTAGGCTTTAATCTGATTTATGATCATGAATGCATAATTAGATAAAGTTTGATTCATGATTTAGTATTATGTAGTGTGCATAGTTTCAGATTAAACCCTACAACTAGTATTATTTGTGAATTGAACCAATTTAATTTTAAAGTGAGTCGACTCAATTGGTAAGTAATACTAAGTTGCAAAGAATCTTTCAAAAATTTAAAAAATATTTTTAAAATGCCGAACCCTAACCCACAGCCTATAAACTTAATTAAATATTAAGTATAATGATTTAGTATCTAGAATTGTAAATTAAGACTCTAAGTCATCAATCATAAAATGTGGGTTATTGGGTTAGTTGAATTAGATCCATAAATTGGGTTAGACCTAAGGTTAGTTAAAGAGTAGACTAAATTAGAGTAATTGATCAAATCTAATTAAATGTTAATTTAGACTAGGTCAAGGATTCTATAGACTCAATTACAATAGTTGTAGTTGGTCAAGTCCATGCCTTTAACAAGATCTAAATGGACTTGATTCATGGCTACGCGGTCAAATTCAAAATTACTAGATTGGTCAAATTAAAACTAATAAATCGAATGGTATCTAAGATAAGTTTGGTAGTTTGATCAGTGATTTTTAATTAAGAGCTACTCATACTGATTCGGTCTTTGATGAGTTAATGGTATAATCCTTTCACTGATCTCACTTATCTAGCCATCCTGATGAGTTAGATTTTGATTAGATCACTTGGTGATTCGGGCTCACCCATGTCAATTAAGTAAATCAATTTGACTGATTTAGGTGCTCCTAATGCCAGCTTAGATTGGATCCTTTTTTATATGACTTGGTGAAGTTAGTGGAAGGATCGAAATTAGCTCGCTTTTCTTAAATATGTTAAATATATCTTCTAAAATTATTAGATCCTTAAAAATGAAATAGTTATATATAGATAACTAAATCATAGCTTTCCATTAAGTTGAGTAATAATAGGTTCATTAATTTGATAATCACTAAAGGCCCAAAGGCCTGGTGCTTATTGACTAATGAAATTATCATTCATAAAATGATGATTTGGTTAAGTCTTTCTAATGGTGGTTAGGTTGGCTGACCAAAATTAGGTCTGATCATTTATTGGTTAGATAAGATCAAATGTAGTCATGTTAATGGTTGGACCTAACCAAACTTTTTCAATGAAGACCAAAGCCTACTGATTAGATCTCCAAAGCAAAATTGATATTACTAAAAATTATTTAGAAAAGCAATTTTTTTGAACCTACCCATAGGTGCACATGGGTTGACCAACCAAAGTTGGACTCGTGTGTAGTCTATGTGGATTCTAGTACCCACTAAGAAATTAAAATAATTCTTCGAATTGGAGGTAGAGGCTACCAATTCGTATAAAATAGTGAGAGAACCTTTAGACTAAAGTCCAAGTCTTTAAGATAATTGATTCATATACTAATTAGGTTTGATTTTTCTTATTATGCAGAAACGGCCATTAACCTGTCGCTCCGATCATTATTAGATAATGACAAATTAATGGAATCCAACTATGATAGTCGGTATCGTAAGTTGAAAATCATCCTAGAGCATGAGCGGATCCTTTATGTCATAATGGATCCTGCACCTGAGGAGCCAGCTCCAAACGTTAGGAGAGCGATCCAAGATACTTATCAGAAGTGGCTCAATGACAGCACCACCATTCGATGTATAATGCTGACGGCAATGAACGATGAGTTCAGTCATAGGTTTGAAAATGTCTAGCCATAGGAGATGCTTTAAATGTTGAACGACTCCTTTGGCATGCTGGACGATGTTGAAAGGCACAAATTAAGTTGTGCCATTTTTAACGCTCGGATGAGGGATGGAGCCTCAGTCACCGATCATGTATTGTACATGATCGAGATGATCGAGCACCTTAGCAAGCCGGGCTTTTCCCTGCATGAGCAGCTCGGTAAGGATGCGATCCTTAATTTCTTGCCCAAGTTTTTCCTTCCCTTCCTAACTCATTTCAGAATGACAAAGCCTATAGTCAACTACCATGGATTGTTGGGATTACTGCAAAACTTTGAGAAGGATCACCAACTCCATAAGGAGATGGTGAATATAGTGGGAGGATCTTCTTCTGATCGTCGACCCTTTAAGAAAGGAAAGAAGAACAAGAAGGTGCAGCCAAACACCAAGACAATTGCACAGGGTCGGACCAAGAAGTGCAAGCTCGACCAGAGCCAGGCATAGTGCTTCTTCTGCAAGAAGCAGGAGCACTGAAAGAGGAACTATCCTCTGTACATTGCCGTCTTGGACCTGAATAGGCCGAGGAAGAAGCAAGTGGTTGCTGGGCAAGGTAATTATATGATAACACCTTATAATTTTTTCTTATTTGATTCTACTGCTTGGGTACTAGATATTGGAACCCCTTATCATATTTGTAATTCTATGCAGGATTGCGGTCAGTAGAAGATTTGATCAAGGCAAGAGGTTTCTGAACGTTGGAGATGGAAGATAAGTTTCAATTCTAGCTCTAGAAATCATGAACCTTATAATCAATTTAAATAAAATTATTCTCAATGAATGTCATTATTATCCAATTTTTTTATTGAATGTCATTTCTATAGGCCTTTTGGCCATGAATGGTTTTAAAATATCAATAAAAAAAAAATTTATAATGTTATTTTGAATGGTGTTACAATTTTGATTGGATAATTGAATAACAGAATTTATTTACTTTCTATGCCTGTTAACGTGGTTCAATCCCCCGATAAATGCCCTAGAATTAGTGATGTATCTGATGTCTATCTTTGGCACTGTAGGCTAGGTCATATTAACAAGAATAGAATTAACAGGTTAGCTCAAGAAGAAATTCTTGAGGTTAGTGGTTATTAATCACTTCCGACCTGTGAGTTCTATCTTCTTGGTAAGATGTCCAAATCATCTTTTACTAAAAAAGATGAACGAGCCACTAAACTCCTGAGTCTAATATATTCAAATGTATGTGGACCCATGAGCTCAAGTGCTAGAGGTGGATATTTCTACTTCATAACCTTCATAGATGACCTATCAAGGTATGGGTACGTCTATTTAATGAAGTATAAGTCAGAGTCATTTGAAATATTCAAACTACTTCAAAATGAGGTAGAAAAGCAAACTGAGAAGTGTATTAAAACTCTTCAGTTTGATCGAGGGGGTGAGTACCTTTTCAATGAATTTCTGACATATCTTAAGGAGAACGGGATTCTCTCTCAATGAACCTCTTCTAGAACACCACAATATAATGATATGTCTGAAACAAGAAAATGAATCCTATTGGATATGGTTCAATCCATGATGGGGTTTGCTGGTTTGCCGATCTTTCTATAGGGATATGCGCTCGAATCAGCTTGTTACATTCTAAATAGGATTTCGAGTAAATCTGTTAATAAAATACCATATGAGATATGGACAAGGGCGTAAGCCAATGCTTTCAGACCTTAGGGTTTGGGGGTGTCCGATTTATGTCAAATGTTTAATGACAGACAAGCTTGGACCTAGGTTTGATAAGTGTAGTTTTATAGGTTACCCAAAAGAAACTAAAGGATACTACTTCTACCCTGCTGATGAGCAAAAAGTATTTGTCAGCCTTAAGGTAGTCTTTTTAGAAAAGAAGTTCTTTGGTGAAAGAACTAATGCCTCTAAGGTCGAACTTGATGAAGTACGATAGGTGGAATAACAGACATAAGTTATTGAATCAGAGCTGGATCTGATTAGATCAAATCCAGAACTCATTGTAGATGCATCCTTAAGGCGATCTAGAAGAGTACCACATCAACTAGATAGATACTATGATTTTCTAGTCCGAAATGGGGATCCTATCGAACTCGATTAGAACAATTAGAACCCAATCACCTATATGGATGCAATATAAAGATTCAACTGAGAAATGGCTTAAGGCCATGAAATTCAAAATGGAATCCATGAAGGTCAATGATGTATGGATATTGGTTGATCCATCCAAAGGGATAAAACCCATAGGATGTAAATGAATCTTCAAAAGAAAAAGGAGCGCAGACAAAAAGGTGGAGACCTATAAAGTCCGTCTGGTTGCCAAGAGATATCGTCAATATTATGGTATTGACTATGATGAGATGTTCTCTCCTATGGAAATGCTCAAATCCATTCGGATTATGCTTGTCATTGCTGTCTATTTAGACTATGAAATCTGGTAAATGGATGTGAAAATGACTTTCCTAAATAGAGAGCTAGATAAAGAGATGTATATGATACAGCCTGAAGAATTCACATCCATAAATGAGTCTAAGGTATGTAAGCTTCAAAGATCCATTTATGGACTTAAGCAGGCATCTCGGAGTTGGAACATATGATTTGATGGAACAATCAAAATGTATGACTTCGTTAAGAAGGAAGAGGAGCCCTGCATATACAAGTGGGCTAATGGTTCAGCAACAGTATTCCTAGTATTGTATGTAGATAATATTCTCTTAATCAAAAATGATGTCTTTGCATTGCAAGGAGTAAAGATCTGGCTGTCATCATAGTTCTCCATGAAAGATCTGGAATATGCTTCCTACATTTTAGGGATGAAGATCTATAGAGATAGATCTAAAAGGTTGTTTGGATTGTTCTAGTCTACATACATTGACACTATGCTGAAATGATTTAGCATAAAGAATTTTAAGAAAGGCTATCTACCGATAGGCCATGAAATTTTTCTTTCAAAGAGGGATTGTCCGACAATATCTCTAGAAAGAGAGAGTATGAGTAGAATACCATATGCTTTGATAGTAGGTTCTATCATGTACGCCATGACATGTACACGACCAAATATGGCATACTCACTAGGGGTAGTGAGTAGATACTAATCTGATCTAGGAGAGAATCACTGAAAGGTTGTTAAAATCATCCTAAAGTATTTAAGAAATACTAAGGACCAGTGGCTTGTATATGGTGAATTAGACTTGAAATTGATAGACTTTATAGACTCCAATTTTCAGTCTGATCATGATAATAGCAAGAGTATGTCGAGATATATATTAATCCTTAATGGTGGGGTCGTTTGTTGAAAGAGTTCCAAGCAGCACACTATGGTCGATTTAGTTTGTGAGGTAGAGTATGTCGCTGTATTAGATGCTGCCAAAAAAGTGGTGTGGCTAAGAAAATTCATCACCAAGCTTCAAGTAGCACCCTCCCTTGATGGTCCAGTTCTGCTCTATTATGATAGCTCTAGAGCCATTCCTTAGACGAAGGAACCTAAGGCACACCAGTGGACGAAGCATATTCTATGCCACTTCCATCTTGTTCGAGAAATTATGGATCGAGATGATGTCGACCTTCAGAAGATTGATGAAAAGGAAAACCTGGCCGATCCATTCACTAAACCTATTATGGTGAAGGAGTTCAACGACTTCAAATCAAAGAAAGATATTAGATACTGCATCGATTGGCTTTAGTCCAAGTGGAAGATTGTTGGAAATATATTCCAAAGTCAATTGTCAGTCTATTGATGGTTGGGCTATACATTTATAATTGTATATGAATCATAAATTAATAAAAGTTTTTTTGATATTTTTCATCACAAAATCTATTGTCTTCTAATGAACTCCTGTGTTGTGATGAAGTCCTTAGGACTATCTAGATTCGACAAAGAAGGATTTATTATTTAATCCTTAAATTATTCATGATCAAAAGATACGTTGTTACTTAGGATGACAACGTTTATCGAGTATAGGTCATTGTGTGCCATATAGGTTGGTTGTTCTTGTAACCAAAAAGTGTTGAGATACTAGTATGGTATGCAAGTAAGATGTATAGGTATATCTGCACTGAATGTGATCAACTCTAGAGCTTTTCTTCTATCAAGATTAGCCCTGAAGAATATAGGTACAAGTATCCCTTAGACTTGAGACCACCATAATGACTTGCAAGCAACTCACTGTACTTAGGTATCAGACTATCTAAATTTTTAATTCAGTGATGGAAGGCTACTGGGTGCAGTGAAGTACTTGGCTTATCAGTGTGTGAGTCAAGATAGGATTGATCCCTCCAAGTGTTAGAGCAAGTGCATCACTATATTTTAATTTAGCAAATCCTCGATCGGGGTAGTCTATATGATAGATGCTAAATTTTAAAATATAATGTGGATGAATTTTAGGATTGATAGTAAATCCTAGATCGTCCTTTAAGCATCATGATCAAGGGGATGAATTATACGGTAACCATATTCCATAGGTTCGTCATTGTTGCATTGCAACTTTTTGACCTATTCGAATGTCGGATATCATTACTAGATGGTCACATCGATTGGTATAGAAAATTAGTTTCTATGCTATTGGCTTAGAATTTGAACCTATGGGGTCACACACATAAAGAGTTTCTATCTGATCTGATGGCTGATCATGAGTCTTAATGACCTATGACACTATGGTTAAGAGTCTCGCGGGACTTTGACTCTGTAACCAAGAGTCCCACTGAACTGAAACTCTGAGTTCTACTTGTTGAGGACTCTCCGATTAGGAGTTTCACTAGTCTGAGACTCTAAGATCATAAGTTTCATTCATTTAGGATGCTGGGTTTAAGAGTCCCACTGGATTGGGACTCTTCAGGAGTTTCATATTGATGGAACTCTATTGCTCGATAACATATCCGATTTGAACTCAGATATTTTTATAGGATTAATTAGCAATTTAATTATTGATTAGTTCAATTTGATTGAGCGATAAAGATTCGATCAAGTTCGATTGAATTTGATTCAATTAGGTTTGACCCGTTTAGATCATGAGATGACCTAATCGCTATAGAAGTTTTAACCCTGATTTGATCAGGATCTGAACCTAATTAATTTTTAATTTGATTAGGATTTTATTAGATTAGGCTAAGCTTAGTTTGGTTAGATTTAATCTAATCTAATTGGATCTAAATTAATTGGTTTAGTTGAAATCAATTAGGACCAAGTCAAATGAAGTTTGAATTCAAACTCTCCCATGCACCCACCATTTTTTACTTTTCCACTCTTATTCCATGCCCAAAATTTTTGTACGTTATTTTTCTCTCACCCAGAAGGTTTCTACGCCCCCTCTCTTATCTGCTTTTAACTTGGTCCAAGGGTTAGACCGGTTCAAAGTAAGTTGAGTTTTGAATTTAACTCAGTTTGTTGGAGGTTGGAACCAATCCAACCTTATCTGCTTCCCACACCCTCCATTTTGTTTATCAAATATTTTTTAGAGAAATAAAGATGTGTGCATACAGAAGGAGAGTTCTTCTACGTGTTAAACATATGGGAGGAGACATTGGATAAGGATAAGAGGCTCATTTGATTTTTGAAATCAAGTGAGTGGTTAAAACCTTCCAACCACTTGACCCTTATCTCTTTCTATGCGCTTTTCCCATGGTATTCACATCAATAAATTATGAGATTTTTTGTGCATCTAGTAAAAGGGTTTGGCATTATGTGGTAAAAATTTCAAAGTGATTGGGCATTAGTTTTCAGCAAAAAAAATTTTGGAGTGAAGATGAGCAGGGTCCTATAGCTCTTTATTTTTTCCTCATGCCTCTCTTCTCTTCTGATTTTCATCTCTAAGGATATCTAATTTTTAGATTTAATCTAAATAAGGTTTATAGATCTAAAAGTCATCTTTTCATAAAAACTTATTTCATGAAAAAACTCCACACAGAGAAGGCGTGATAGGATTTTTAGTGTGTTAGGGTTTTTAGGCCGAGTGAAACCCTAGTTTTGGGAATCTGGGTTTGAATGGAGAGATCGATGTGAGCATCGGATCGCCATCAAATTTGAAACACCTATTCATCATCCTCCAATATTTGTGTTTTAATTTTTTGGAGTATCCAAAAAATCAAAAAGTATATGATCGATCGTGATCAGTCATCGAAGGTTCCGACGAGGAGCTAGCACTTCAGTAGAGCTGGTCGGAATCAAGAGCTCTATGTGGACCATCCATAGAGGTCGGATAAGTATGCAGCTATAGTGTAACACCATAGCTTCTTTGGATGGATTCAAATCATGGAGATCAACTATCCACGAAAAGATATCGAGTTCTGAACTCGTATCGATCAGCAGATTTGATTTGCTGATTAAATGCATTTTATTTTTCTATCACATATTAGCATGTTTAGATTCTGAGTAGGGTTTATTTGACATGATCAATGCATGCATATAATTAATTTTTGATTAATATTTACTTCTGCTGCTATTTTATTTGAAAAAGTTTCAAAAATGCATGCTTAAATCCTGCATGATTTTCTTCAGTTAGGACTCCTACGAACTGCTGAGAAGAGGATTTTCATCCTATTTAAAGAACTGAGGTGCTGTGGAACAAAAAAAGTGGTGTGTATGGTGTAAGAGGTACGTAGAGAGGCTCAGATAGCCATCGAGATGAGCTTAGCAGAGCGCCGAGTACGTGCAACCCGCAAGAGAGAGAAGCAACAGGTGCATCCGACAAGGAGGTTATGAGAGCAAAGCATCTTGTAACTTCTGTGAATCTCATTGAGATTCTAAGAGAGCTTTTGTAAGAATAGCTTCTAGTTGAGAGAAATTTATATATGGTGAGTTGAGAGTGGATGTTCTCCTCTTGTATCTTTTTTTCTTTCATAGTGAAGCTTTGCATGTCCCATGGAAGTAAGCCTTTAGGTTGATCCACATACTTGATTTTTTTCTTATTTTATTTTTTTCTTCTTCCTACCATAATGATTTGGTACTAGATCTTTAACAAGCGGTATTAGAGTAGTTGATATCCCAATAATTTGGTATCAGAGTGAATTGATACCACAACATGAGATTCACTGGTGAGTCTTAGTTTATGCATGCCATGCAGGATAGGGATCATGGTGCATGTGCTATTAAAGCCCGCGATAATATGATTTCATACAGATGACAGGCTCTACGAGGTCATTCAGGATATGATGCAACTGTAGATGACCTCTCACATGAAATAGGATCCATAGATGTATCAGGTTTATCTTTGTATTCTAGATCCTCCTATCCATTGCCATAGCCATCCTATGATCCTTACGGATATAGATATGGATATAGTGCATCAGAGATATCCTCTAGGGGCTACTATCTTATATAGTCTGAAGCATCTTACGGATCAAATTTTGCTACTGGTATATTTGGATGGGCTCCTTCACAACCACATTATTAGTCCGAGGATACCGCTCAGAGTCAGGATCTCAGTGATACTTCGAGGATGGAATATGATGTAGCATGCCTGCCTTATGGATCAAGCTAGACCGATGTTCCTTCTGAATGTATAAATGATCCTACTATTTATGGATATCAACGATCGACCAAATTTTAATGAATAGTACATATTTAATATTAATTTTTTTAATTAATTTAAGTATTTTAAAATCCAATGATATCTGGTTTAAGTATTTTAGATTCATATCACATAAAATTAACATTATTTTCAAATTTTGGATAATATAAATATTAATTAATATCATTAAATAATAATTTAAATATTTTTTAAAAAAATTTATTGAATATTTTTAAAAAAAAATAATAAAAAATAACATAAAAAATGGCATCCTAATTTGATTGGCATGCTTGTCGTACCAAGTGTCGGTACGATATGGTACCAATACCATACCATATCGACCGGCAATCGGCACGGTCACTAGTACTAGTACCAAAAATTTTGATTATATATTTTTAAAATTAAGATTGTTAGTTATATTAATGAAATTATTTATTTATTAATTTTTCTTCAGGTTGAATAGAATCTTTGTTGGTTAGATGGTGTTATGTTGTTGCTTCAAGTTGAACAAGATTTTTGGAGGGTCAGCTGCTCGAGTTTTGGATAGTCTTTTAAGTTTGATCTGAAATCCTATTTTGAAACTTAAATTTTTTTAGGTGGTTTTGACCCATTTGGCATAGCATATTGGAGCCGATTGGAGCTTAGCAAATTGGAAACCAAACCCTAATTGTCTAGCACATCGATTGAATTTTTTGGAGTGGTTTTAGCCCTGGTCAACTTGGATCGATTGATCGGGCAAAATCCTAGTCGATCGATTTGGCACTGTCTAAGCCAAACAAGTCGACTGCTCGATAATTTACGATCGATCAACCGCAATCGATCAGCCAAGCATCGATCGATCGGCCATAGTCAACCAGCCCAATGATCGGTCGACCAGTTTGGCAGCCATTTTTTCAATATTTTACAATCGACCAACTGAGACACTGGTCGATCGGGCGCGGTCGACTAGCCATACAACTGGTTGACCTATTTAGCACTATCCAAAGCCGATCTGGTCAATCAATGGATCAACCGCGAACTACTCGATATTCTGCGGTCTACTGGCTAAGACACTGGTCGATCAAAGTGCGGTCAATCAGCCTATAATCATGGTCGATCGACCACAATCGATCGGGCTATACCCTGATCGATCGAAATCCTAATTAACCAATCTGATGATCGACTAAGTCTGAAACCCTGAACGATCGACCTATCTATAAATCAAACCCACAACCCTGATTAACCGATCTAGACGATCGATCAAGTCCAAAACCCTAAATGATAGACCCATCTAGACGATCGGCCAAAACCCTAATTGATCGATTTAGACGATCCACCCATCCGTAAAGTGCTTGGAATAAAGTTTAGGATAACACAGACTAACGATACATAATTTCATTAGAAAACAAACAACATTACGCATCAAAAAATAAAAAAGTACATAATTCATCATCATCTAAGGCCTTAACTAGTGCAATAAGAAGCTAGAGCTTAATTATCTGCTGTAGGATCCTACGAAGGTGGAGGAAATTAACGATAAAAATACTATATGAACTAATCAAACCATGCGAACCCCTCGTCCATACGTGCAAATCCCTCTTTAACATCAGTCTCTAGTGCATTAAACCAAGCAGACAATGCATGCACATCATAAGATTATTGATCAGACTGCTTGTGATGACTGGGCTGGGCTATGTCGATAGGCTGACTTTCTTCTTTACCAGTAGATGTATGCTTTCAATCATCACCAAAAAAAATATAACCCATACATCTTAAAAATGACTTGTCATAGATGTCTATGGACCTGACCTCAATAACTTCATCATCATCGGTGATAGAAATATCAAAGGCCTTGAAGATAGCAGTCAAAATAGATCCATAGGACAAATAGGTTTTGGGTTTTTCAAAGCATTTAATCATATAGCTTATCATTATATATGGCAGATTAACTCTATCATCCGAAAGAATATTTGTGAGGAGATAAATATCCATGTGTAATACATTATCTCTATGACCTCCTCTAGATAGAAAATTAAACATTAATATATAATGAATTAATCTATTTTCTAGTGGTAATAAATGTGCACTAGCTTTACTTGTTTGCCCTAAACTATCATCCTCAAAAATAGTTCTAATACAACTATGATAACCTAATTTATTATGATTCCAATAAGTCATATTAAAATATCTATCATCATCTGATGGAATACCTAGAATTCAACCAAGAATATCACAATCAAACTCTATCATCTTGCCTTTCATAAAAGATAAATCAGAATAAGCTAATCTATCAAAACTAAAATTACTATAAAAATATTTAACTAACGTAGGATATGTTGGTTTTCTCAATATAATAATAGAAAGCCAACCCATTCTTTCAAATAGAAATTTAATTCAAAAATTACTAAAAGAACTTAACTTAACTATTCTTCCTCTTATAGCTTTTCATTGAGAAAAATGCGATTGAAATTTTTTACTAGACTCAGAGTTCATAAATAAATCTTTTTTATACCTATCTCGAGACTTTGATTTTTCTTTTTCTACTCAAGCATTTTTTTTCTTTCAAAATATTCTCATCTTTTCTTGAAGCCATGAGATTGATTCAGGCTAGACTACACAGACGAGAGAGAAAGGGTTCTTTGGATGCATAAAATATCGAAGGGGTGGAGAGAGATTATCAAGATTTTAGAGATGATTTTAAAGATAAAGGGAGGTAGGGCAGCAATTATCAAGATTTTTTGAATATTTGGTAGAGGAAAAGAGGGTTTAGGGGGTTTTTAGAGAAGACTGAGATTTTAGATAGGAGTTTTAAAGGAAGCTAGAGGTGGGTTTAGGGGTGGATTAGGATTTTAGAGTGGGGGAAAGGGTGGATTATGGGTTTTTTAGAGTGAAGGGATGATTAGGTTTCCTTTGATGCCAGGATGGAGGGATCGGAATGGGATTTTAAATCAGATGAACTCGTCACTTGGGCTGGCATGTTTACCTAAAATCGTCAGTCCAACTAGCGATTTTAAACTTGTCAGTCCGAGTGGTAATTTTAGGTAAACTTGCCAGTTGGATTGGCGAGTTTAAAGTCGCCAGTTCCACTGGCGATTTCTTTCGCTCATATCAGCACATGAGGTTGGAGAGTTGGCCGGGTGAGGTGGTAATGAAATAGTTACTTGAAGTGGCGATTTGAGGCATGAACGGCATTTTTGAAAATAAATTTAAAATAATAGTATTTTTAGAATAAAATGTTTAAAAAGTAATTAAAAAAATCCAAGGAGTTTAGAGAAAGAGGTGGTGGCCATGGCTCTGGGAGTGAGGAAGGCCTGCCGACCTGACGTTTGGGTTGGTCTAGGAAAAATAACCACTAATTATTTGAAAAAATAATGCACAAATTTTCTGTCTCCCAACAATAGACAAACAGTGAAATATTGAGTCCGTCTTTCTGATTGACGTCAAAACCGGAGTAAAGCACAGATGATGCATGATATATAAAATCAGAGTACTAAAAACTGTATTTTACATGAATCTCTATGCAAATTCAAGGGTTGATGTGTATTGGATAATCAATGATTGGATGAGAATCAGAAAAAAAAAAAAAAAAAAAAAAAAAAAGTCAATAGTCTCATTTGTTGTAGCCCACTTTGTGTGCTTAAATGTTTGCTATTGTTACTAAGACTCATGTTATATTAACATATATTTAACCACTATGTTTAGAAAAATATTAGAACAAAATTAAAACCAAAAGCATGCTAAATTTTAGAAATTGTAACTCAACATGACTCTTTGATTTGGCACTTGAAGAGCTGATACATATAAGTCACTGTATGAACCTCCAGAGTCCAGTCTATATATTAGTGGTGCCATATTAAAAAGTTCCATATAGAAATTACATACGGTAATGGATGAGCAATATCCATCTCCAGTCATTGCAAGTGAGCCTACACGTTCAATAACTGCTGGCCTTAGCTATAAAGATATATTTTAAACTTTATATTATAGAAAAGAGAGAAATTATATCCTACGTAACATGCACCATATAGTCATGCATGTCATCTATCATAATCATTCTTGTATTCACGCGCCAAGATGAGTGCTTAATAGATAAAGCTTGTAGAAATAAATAGTTGTAATTGGAGGCATGCATGGCTATATGGTCATGCAATGTAGGACATAATTTCTTCTAAAAAGAAACAACTATCAATTAGATATCAGAATTTGCTCAGCTTATCAAGCCTAAGGATTGGCAAGGCATCAGGGGGACAAGCTATCGGGCCCTACTTTTTTTTTGCTTGAAGCTTTAGGGTGCCATTACCTTTAATTAGAGCACCATGTCAGAGAATAATCCTATAAATTCTTATGAGATCCACATGTGGAATAGAAATCATGGTAAAACTTTATTCATTCCATGTAAGCCATCTCAATGCTAATAAAAAAGAAGAAAATCTAGTTTGTCTCTTATCTTAATCCGACTTCATATTGTTTATTGCAGCTTCCAAGCAACACTCCTTTCCCGACACACATCGCATTAGATATCTCTGGCCTTGGTTTACCCGTCCAATATGGAAATGGTGCTTGGCCGAGTAGCAGACGAGACCTGATCGACACCACCATCTTACGCATATACAATCCTAGCTCATGACTACCACCACATCAGTGCCGTGAAACTAGCAGTGGTATTTGGTAGCAGTACTCGTCAAATATCAGTAGCGTCAACAAAGGATTGCCCGTGTTGCGGAAGTCAATTATCAAACATAATGTGATAGGAGAGACGAGCTCTGTCCTGCAAATTTTGCCTGAAGTGTTTGGGTAGATAGGTTCTGGCACAACTCCTATCAATCTAACTTAAACGAGAAAAAGTTTTTAACTTTTCCTGCAGAGTAAGATTAGATTTCATTCGATCAAATTTTTAACCATTCATTCAACATCCATTTCGAATTGAAAGAAAAACATAAACTTGCATTTGAAAAAAAAAAAATCAAAAAAAAATTTATTGAAAAAAAAATCTATAATTTAAACTAAAAAAAAACAAAGAAAAGAAGCCTATCAAGCTTTTTTTTTTTTTTTTTTTTTTTTTTATTAATTTTTTTTTTCACAAATTGTTTTTTATTTTTATATCAAGAACTTTTTTTTTTGACATTTTTTTAAATAAATTTTATTTCAACAGACCTATTTTTTTTATTTTTTTTCAAAAACAAGCCATGTCTAGAAAATAGAAATCCAATCAATAAAACCTAACCTCTCTCTCTCTCTCTCTCTCTCTCTCTCTCTCTCTCTCTCTCTCTCTTCTAATATATATATATAGTGCATAGTGCTTAATTTGGCTTATTTTTGGAAAGCCCAACATTCGGAGCCTTACACCTGATATTTGATGACCACCTTTGTTCCTTTGTATCCCTAAGCTTCGCCATGGCCTGAAGACTTGTTATTCTAACAAATTTTACCTTACCAGCCCGAAGATCAAACTACATTACATTACATCACATACCAGATTGTGACCAATAGGTTGGTCGACCACTCCTACATGACTAATCTCATCTACATAACACGTTAGACAAACACAGGAAGTTCCCTAGGTCGGCTTCTCATCTTTTCTTCCCAAGAAGAACGAGCATCAACCTCTCATTGCTCGACATCATTCGAACCTCTTCGATCAAACTCTCAGGACACGTTACATCATTAACCCAGACAAGTTCAGAAATAACATCCATCCCTACACCTCGTGGCTGTCAACAGATGCTTACATAATGTCCGTGATTTAACCATTTATTTATTCTAATTGTCCTGACACAGGAAAAATAGATGTTCGATATTTTCCAGTTCATTTCTAATACCATTATTGTACAGCCATCACCGGCCATGGCTGATCAAGATACTAACGGTACCCATTTTAAGCACCACTGTAAGTAAACCATCAATTACATTATTCTCAGAAATTCCGATTCCAGAACTGGAACTTAAAAATTACATGCACAGGTTTTATAACAAAAATCACTGTTTCAGAGAACAGAATCATTTGTGCCTGGATTCCCTTCCCTTTGCCAAACTGCTCACTACACTCCGTTCAGCAAGCCAATCAACAGTAGTATAACTTCACCATCTATTCACAAAGAATTGCTATGATCGGTAGCTTGCAAGGACAAATAAATTTGGTGGAAACATGATGAACAAAATCTTACAAAAATGATCACATTTCCTGACCAAAAGAAGTTTAGAAGAAAGACTCCCTCTTTCCCGTTCCTTAAATTAAAATCTAAGAACAATTGACAAGCCCTACAACTTACATAAAATGAGAGAGAGAGAGAGAGAGAGAGAGAGAGAGAGAGAGAAGAAAAAGGAAAGGAAGTAGAAGAATCCCTACAGATGTGACGTTCTCCACATTGGTCTACAAGAGAGACAAGGAAGAGGAGAAAAAATTGGCAACTTTAGTTGTCATCATCTCCTGGGGCAGACTTGGAGGAGCCACCGGTCTTCTTGGGGAGGAGTAGGTTGTGGATGTTCGGCATCACACCCCCGTTGCAATGTGACCGTCCCCCAGCTTGAGAGTTCCTATCGTTCCTCACCGCCATTGGATGTGCCTTGGAACTATTCTCGTCTTCTTGTTGTCTCTGGCCGCGTTTCCGGCGAGCTCCAAGACCTATTGATACGCGAAGGGAGGAAAAATAGAAGGTTAATTCTCAAATAGCGGACAATTGAAAGCCTGTGGGAGAATCAAAACAAACCCCAAAAACCCGAACCCATCAAATATAATCACAAATCACACAAACAGAAAAAAAATAAAGAAACAACACAACGGCCAGATCCCCCAACGAAATTCCACAAAATAAACACAGATTGCAACCAAAACCTTAAATCAGTAAAGAAAACTAGAAAATTTCACGAGTACCACATTTATTCCAAAATACCAAGAACCAGATCATTGAAAGAAAACAAAACAACGGAATCCGCACCTCGGCAGCGAGGTACTCGAGGACGGCAGCGAGATAGACTGGAGCGCCGGCGCCTACGCGCTCGGCGTACTTGCCGGCCTTGAGGAAACGGGCGATCCTGCCGACGGGAAACTGGAGACCGGCCTTGCTACTCCTCGACATCGCCTTCTTCGAGGCGCCGGAGCCGATCGCCTTCCCCCTTCCGGCCATGGCGACGGAAATCTCAGGTCGGCGTTTGAGAAAGAAGAAATCGGTATTAGGTTTCCAACGGAGAGGACTCCTTGATCTCTCGAGGAAAAGGGCTGACATCGCTTTGCTTCTATTTATAGAGCCGAGGTATAGGGTTTGACCGGGCCAATGAGGGAAGGGCACGCGGATTGCCATCTCTAGCCGTTGGATGGAATTCGACTGGGTGGCCCGATTTTCATTTAAGAGTTCCGAGATTCTCTTTGATCTGGTGGAAAATATTATCCTAATTACACTCACTTTGCAGCAACCGAAAGTACATCCATGTCGAGCCCGCATGGAAAGGGAATGGAGCATTGGGACCGCTGGATATTTTTGGTGCATTAAGTATTTTCTTAGAGAGAAAAATAAGTTTAAAAAGAAAAAATAGAAAAATAAATTAGAAAAATAAAAAATATAGAATTTAGATTTAGATAACAGAAAAGTAAAAAAAAAAAATTTTTTTTTTTTCTTCTTATGATTCTCTTTGGAGGAGGAGAGGATCGTGAAATATCCTCCTTCTTATCTCTTGGATTGGAAGCCATAGCTGCCAGTCAATAGCCGATGGCAGTCGAGGCTATGATGGTATAGCCCAGTACATCTATACTAACGATCGACGGTGATTGTTGGTATCGAAAAATCAAAAAAAAGAAAAAGCAGAATAAGAGATTTTCAAAACTAATTTCTTCGATGAAGTCAATGGTCGGTGATGGTGTCTAGTATAATAGAAAGGAAAAGAAAAGAGAGAAGCAGAGGAAAGGTTGGCATCTACCTTGGTCTTTAATGGCCTCTTCAACCCCATTTTCGGCAAGCACGATGAAGGCTTCCACGAAGAAATTTTGATGATTCCCATCATTTTGGGCTTCAATTTTTTGTCGCAAAAAAAGAAAAGGCTACTTCCCTTTAAATAGATCCGATGGGGAGAAGTTTCACTCCTCTTCTGTGTGGATTTCGACTCCAATTGAAAGTCAGTCGAGAAGAAGAAGACTCCCACAGAGAGTCTTCTTTTTTTTTTATTTGTACATTGAGATCTATGCATTGGGGTAATACATTCTTTCCTCCTAAAAAAAATTTCCGTCCTCGAAATTTTTCTTACGTAGATTCTTAAAATTCAGAATTACTTTTACCTCTGATCACAATCATCTTCTAATTTTCAAATTTGAACTTTTCATCACAATATTTTTTTCCAGATCAAATTACTAGATCGGCTTAAAATAATTTTGACTATTATGCTTCCGCTGTGTACTCTAATTCAATTTCTCTAATGCACTTATGTCAAATCAAAATTTTAAGTTATCATAGTCAATATAAGTTGTTGTCCCAATATCCCTCATATCTACCCATCTACCCTCAAGTTTGAATCTATATGTCATTAATTCATCCACTTAATTACTCTAATACCATTTTAATTGTCATGCCTTCGGCCCAAAATCATGAGCCAAGGGTCATGACAACCACCATATACTTATAAAGAGCTCTCTCCATAAGTATGCAAGGCATCTTACCATAATATCATAAAGCAATAGCGGAATAAAATCCAAATAATTGATGATCAACTTTAATTGAAACAACTAAAAACCAATGTCTTACAAATAAAATTCTATAGTTTGTATCAAAGTTCAATAAATTCTAATCTAAAAGAAAATATAAAACCCAGCTTCTAATTCGCTCTTCCACATCGAATCCCCAAACCAAGTTAAATCTCTAAATCTATAAAAATTAATAAAAACTGTTGGCGCAGAATCTGGTTGACGTTGGATCAAGCTGGAGTCGAGAAAGGAGAGGTCACCGTCGGTGACCTATAAAACAAAGTTCTGTCCGGAGTCGATGGTGATGGCTCTGGTAGGATCCTCCGACAATCAAGTCAACTCTTCTAGCCAACAGAAATGGAGTGCTCGAAAAAGAGTTCACCAGAGTTTCAGAAAGAAGAAGAGAGCTTAGAGAAAACGTATCTGAAAGATTTCTTTTTATAGACGGAGCCTGTAGCAGACTGATAGTGATAGCCATAACCATAACCGTCCGATAGTGGACTGCTCGGGGTCGCATGGGGTTTGTTACGGAGAGAGAGGTGTGTCGTTTGTAGCAAACTGATAGTAACTGTCATAACCATCCTGTAGTAGGCCACTCGGAATCGCATGAGATTTGCTATGAAGAGAAAGGTATCGTCTATAGCAGACTGATAGTGACAGTCATAATTGTCCGATAGTAGGTCGCTTGGGGCCGCATGGGGTTTGCTATGAAGAGAGAGGTGTTGCCTGTCGTGATGTGTCCGTTCGTCAAGATTTAATAGTCGAAGTTCGAAAGAAGCAGGCATTGGTTGATGAAGAACTTTGACATATATCAATTCCAGAGAAGTTCGAACTCCTAAAAGAAATACGGCTAGAGAAAATCATCCGAAAGAAATGCTAGATGAAATCTGAAAGTAATCCGCTGGAGGAATCCAACTGAAGAAGAAGTCCGAAGGAAGTTTGGCTTTTGGAGAAATTCGATTGAAGAAAAAGTCTGAAAGAAATTCAGCTCCTAGAGGAATCCGACTGAAGAAGAAGTCCAAAAAAAGTTCGACTTCTGGAGGAATCTGACTTAAGAAGAATTTCAGAAGGAAAATTCGACTGAAGGAGAAGTTCGAAAGAAATTCAGCTCCTACAGGAATTCGATTGAAGGAGCAGTCCGAAAGAAATTCGACTCCTAGAGAAATTCGATTGAAGAAGAAGTTCAGACGGAGAATCCAACTGAAGGAAAGTCTGGAAGAAATTTAACTCCTAGAGAAATTCGATTGAAGAAGAAGTTTGGAAGGAGTTTGACTCTTAGAGGAATTCGACTGAAGGAGAAGTCCAAGAGGAGTCCGACTGACGAAGAGGTTCGACTGAAGGAGAAGTTCGAAAGGAGTTCGACTGATGGAGAAGTCCAGAAGGAGTCCAACTGATAGAGAAGTCCGGATGGAGTTCGACCACTGTAGGAGTTCGAAAGAGGTTCGACCGCTGGAGGAGTTCGAACGGGGTTCGACCGGAGGAGGAGTTCGACTGCTTGAAGGAGTTTAGCTAGAATTTGACCACTGAAAGAAGCTCTTCCATGATTACTAGTTGTATTAGGCTAAGCATCAGACTGAACTTCGGTGGAAGTGGGGTTTATCCCCAATAATAGTCCTCCTACTTTCGAGTTCGAAATTCAAAAGAAGGGAGTATAAAAAGATGACTATCGAAGTTCTTTTTCGAACTCTGCACCCATTGAGGTTGAAGCTCGGGGGAGATCGTATCTCTTGCCGAGATTGAAGCTCGGGGAAGATCTTATCTTCTATTGAGGTTGACGTTGAAGCTTGAGGGAGATCTTATCTCCAGCCGAGATTGAAAGAGATCTTATCTCCTGTCGAAGTTGATGTTGAAGCTTGGGGAAGATCTTATCTCTAGCCGAGATTGAAGGAGATCTTATTCCTATCGTGTTGATGTTGAAGCTCGGGAGAGATCTTATCTTCAGCCGAGGTTGAAGGAGATCTTATCTCTATTGATGTTGAAGCTCGAAGAGATCTTATCTTCAGTCGAGATTGAAGGAGATCTTATCTCCTGTTGAGGTTGATGTTGAAGCCGGAAAAGATCTTATCTCCAGTCGAGATTGAAGGAGATCTTTATCTCCTATTAACGTTGAAGCTTAGGAGAGATTTATCTCCAATCGAAGTTGAAGGAGATCTTATCTCCTGTTGATGTTGACGTTGAAGCTGGGAGAAATCTTTCTCTCCAATCGAGGTTGAAGGAGATCTTATCTTCTGTTGACGTTAAGGTTGAAGCTTGGAAGAGATATTTCTCCAACAGCGAATTGAAGAAGATCTTATCTCTAGTCGAGTTGAAGGAGATCTTATCTTCTATTGAGATTAAAGTTGAAGCTCAAAGAAGATCTTATCTTCTAACGCGAGGTTGAGGAGATCTTATCTCCTATTGGAGATTGACGTTGAAGCTCGGGAGAGATTTATCTTCAGTCGAGATTAAAGATCTTATCTCTATTGTTGTTGAAGCTCGGAGGAGATCTTATCTCCATCGAGGTTGAAGGAGATCTTATCTCCTATTGACATTGACGTTGAAGTCCGGAAGAGATTCTTATCTCCAACTGAGGTTGAAGGAGATCTTATCTTCTGTTGATGTTGAAGTTGAAGCTCAGGAGAGATCTTATTTCTAGCCGAGGTTAAAGAAGATCTTATCTCCAGCCAAGATTGAAGAAGATCTTATCTCATGTTAAGGTTGACGTTGAAGCTCGGAGGAGATCTTATCTCTAACCGAGGTTGAAGAAGATCTTATCTCCTATTGATATTGAAGTTAAAGCTCTGAGGAGATCTTATCTCCGATCGAGGTTGAAGGAGATATTATCTCCTATTGAGGTTGAAGCTGGAGAAGAGTTTCGATCTTGGGTTTCCACGCTTGTTACTTGTTGCGAATGCTGGGCTCATTGTGGACGCCGGGCCTATTGTGGATGTTGAACTAGGACCTCTCTTGCCAATCAGGGTAAGATTCTACCTTTCGTATTTGACATAGTTAGGTTATCGTGGAAAAATACGTGTTAGAATTCTTCATCGAGCTTCTTCCTTCTCCACATCTTTGGCCTATGAGATTATGACTTTTGCTCATGTTAGGACGAGATTCTCCTCCCATTTCTAACAAGCGGTAGGGACATATTAGGACCATTGTCAAGGCCTCTCTTCTCACCTCATCTAAAATGAATGAGGCCTTCGACTTTGCTCAGGTTAGGACGAGGTCTTCTCCTTCTAATCTAGCTGTAGGGGCATATTAGGATCGTTGTCGGGGCCTCTCTTCTCACCTTATCTAAAATGAATGAAGCCTCCGACTTTACTCACATCAGGATGAGGTTCTTCTTCTATTCCTAACAGGCTATAGGGGTACATTAGGGCCATTGTAGGGGCCTCTCCCCTCCTCCTATCTTAAATAATCAAAGATTTTCAACTTGCTCATGTTAGGATGAGGTTCTCTCTTTATTCTATATGGAATAGGGGCATAGATGGGCCATTGAATGGGCCTCTTCCTCTCGTATCTTAAATAATTCGAAGATCTTCGACTTGCTATGTTAGGACACGGTTCTCCTTCGGTTTCTAACATGATATAGGGGACACAGATGAGCCATTGAATGGGCCTCTCTCCTCTTCTATCTTAAATAAACTGGAGGTTCCTTCGACTTGCTCATATTAGGATGAGGTCTTCCTCCTATTTCTAACATGGTAATAGGGACATAGATAGACTGTTGAATGGGCCTATCCCTCCTCCTATTTTAAATAATTGGAGTCTTCGACTTTGCTCACGTCAGGATAAGCTTCTCCTCCTATTCCTAATGGGCTGTAAGGGCACATTAGGACCATTGTATGAGCCTCTCTCCTCCTTCTATCTTAAATAATCGAAGGTCATCGACTTGCTCATGTTAGGATGAGGTTCTCCTCCTATTCCTAACATGACAATAGGGGCATAGATGGGCCATTGAATGAGCCTCTTCCCTCCTGTCTTAAATAATCGGAGGTCTTTGACTTACTCATGTTAGGACGAGGTTCTCCTGTTAGGACGGGTCTCGTAGATCGAAATTAAATCTGAGACTCTTCAGATATGATTATATTGATCTGATAAAATAAAATAAAAATAAATTAAATTAAATCTAATTTAATTATACCTTGTTATGGATAATCCTATTACCTTGTGATGATCCTGATGTTTGCTTGAGATTCTGGATATAGCCACGCAAGCGCCTGGCCTCTACCGATATCCATCTGGGCAAGATCTGGAGATCTTCTTCTTTTTAATCTGTACTCCAAAGATCAGATTTGGATCTAATCTTGAAGATCTTAAAAATGCCTTTTGAAGATCGGATGTTGTCTCTTATAGTAGTACTGCCTTCTTGCTTTCTTGTCGCCTTTCTCTTACTTAGGTCGCACCAAACTAAAACCCAAAACCTTTTGGGCATGGAGAGGAGAGAGGAAATCTAAAGAAGGCATGGAGAAGGAGAGAGAGAGGCTATATGGTGTGGGCAAAGGGTAGAAGCTCTCAATCTTGGGTGCAGATAGGATTTATATAGATCCTACTGCGCCATGCAATGCCACATCATCCCGGCCAATCATGGCTCTTCGTACAATCAAATCTAAATCTGATTGGTGGGATGACATCATCTGATCCAATCAAATTAGAGTCCCTCACAAACCTCCTTAAGTGGCACCAAGACTGATCAAAGAAAAGTCTTTGGTGCTACCCAAGTAGAGAGGATGAAACAACTGGAGTCCCATCCGTATGGGACTCCAATCTTTATCCTCTTTGGGTGCACGCCTCCCTCGGCATGCACCCCCTTTCTTTTCTTCTTTTAGCAGGGGACAAAGCCCCATCTACTCTCCTATAGGTGCATGACACATGGGCAGATGTCTAAGTGTCAAAGGTCAATATTTGACCACAGTCAAAGAACAAGATTTAGCAGGTAATGAAAATGGCGATGTTGTCTCAAACATTATCTTTAAATTAAGATATTTTTTTCTAATTGGATAAGCTTCAGTCAGACCAAGTAAAGATTACTGAGTAAGTCCAAACACATTTGGCTCAGTCGAGATAACTTTTTAATGATTGTTGAAGGAGAAATATAGGGCTTCAATGTGTGCTACAGACGAATTTTCTGAACTTAATTGAATCTTATTCAAATCAATTGCAACTGGGTTTAGTCATTTGATGATATTCAGATCCAAATCCTTATTTGTATGATCCAGTTAGATTTTAATTTTTGTTGTTAAGAGGGTGATAGAGTTGGCGCCTAATAGAAGCCAAATTGATTGACATCTTATAATATACTTCTAAGGGCAAAATTATAATTTTAACTATAAATAATAAAATGGGTTATTTTCTATCACATATGTGTATTTAGTGTCTGTGATACATCATCTTTGAGTTTAATTGGTAATCTGATAATTCTTATTTTCAGAGTTGAAAATTTAAGACAAGAATTTCATTTTATAACTCATAAATGCTCCTGACCGTAGATATCATCAATGGATGGAATGATTGATCCAGAAGGTTTAGTATATAATCGCTTCTTATGTTGTATGATGGATCTTGAGTTACAGTATAGAGACCCCGAGCGAGATACAGATAACCATTAGAGAATGAGGGCACTGAGCGTGACCAACCTCAAGTAGTCATAAGGAAGTCACCTTCTCGTCAATGACTGACTCGATGCGTGGTAGTGGTGTTCTGGTTCTTTGACCTAAGGTGCACCGATAGTTCACTTGAGGTATTTAGTTTGATTACGCCATGATTCGGTCTTCTAGCATTCGGATCCTGAGGTGTATGTTGGCTATAGCATGTTTCATTGTAAAATTGATTGCACCAGATTGAATCTATCTACCGTAGGTGGAATGAGGAGCGGCCTATGATAATCATGAGAATCAAGTCCATAAGCCTATGGCCATGGCAGAATGTGAAATAATATAAAGAGTTTCTATTAAGATTTTTATATTGGGACTTGAATTGAATGATTAAATCATATGTAGAAAATTAGGGTTTGACGAGTTCACCTTAACCCTAATCTGATTGTGGGGCTCAAGATAGAAGAACTTAATTCAACAAGTAGTTGCACCGAGAGGTTCATTTTCAGTTTTGATGAGTTGCCACTATGCCTGCTAGATATCACTGATGGATTTTGGGAGCAACTAGTGATTTTGATGATCGATCATTCTAGTTGTCCTAAATTAGAAAAGTTTTTGATCCATCGAAAGGGAGTTTGATGATGTCGATGATGGAGATCATGACATGTCCCATTACATATACAGAACTAACAACTCTGGAGTACACAACAACAAGGGTTTGGATCTGGATATCATCATTGGATTAACCCAGTTTAGTTGATTTGAATAAGATTCAATTAGGTTCAAGAAATCGTGCTAGCACACGATTGAGCTAACGTCTCAACTGTTCTCTCTTTTCTTACATTAAGTTGTCTCGTTGAGTCAAATGAGTTTGTGCTCACTCAGGTACTTTACCTAAAACTGACTGAGTTTTGTCCGTCAATTTCAGAAAAGGGTTATCTTATTTTGAGATGTACATATTTGTATAGTAGATTAACGAACTCACAAGGCTTTCTAACTCATTTTCATCATTAGGAAGACCGCAGCTAAGCAATCTTGTCTGTACTTTAACTTGGTCAACACATTGACCTTTGATCCTTGGACATCATGCCATGTTCACCCACTTATTGGAGAGTAGAAAGAGCTTGTCCTGAAGGAAAACTTCTGATTATGGGCAACTCTCGGATCA